>VYZQ01061817.1:29252-79022 GCA_013400655.1 Mystacornis crossleyi | reverse complement strand
TGGGTGTACGGCTTCCTACACCAGAGCACTTCCCAAGGAGGTGGCCCCTCAGGTGTCCAAGCCGGGAGGTGAGATAGAATGCTTATAGAATGCTTTATGCTTGCTCTCCTTATGACTGCAAATGGTTTGGTCCACCATGTCCTACCCATTGCCTTCTTTCCTGCTTCCAACAACACTAAGCATTCTTAAATCCAGGTTACTTCTCTGGCAGTCTGGGTCTCAGAATGGCAGGACAAGGTGGAGCTCTCTTTCTGCCAGGACATCCTCGAAGTCCTGTCTACAATGAGCAAAACCTTTCTCCCCATTTCCCCCTCCATACCTGACTTTGTGTCCTTTTTTTCTGACCTTTTTTCCATCTTCTGTAGGATGCTGCTGATCTAGGGATTAAACAAGGTCAGTTTAAGTGTTGAAGAGGAGAGAGCAGGGCTCTTTCAATATGCCTTGATTAACGTTGTGGCAAGGGTTGGTCTTTTACTTATTTTACTGGAGTGAGTTGACGTAGTCCAGAGCTTGATTATTTCCCACCTTTACAAGTTCCGACAGTCCTTTTTTCCTGTGTGCTGGAACGGTGTCTGATATCCTGAGAAGTCATGGCAGTCTGAGGGTCTGATTCATGAAAGCAGTTAAACCTATTTGGAAATGCCTCTGCAATCAAGAATGAAAGTATTGTCTTGAATCAGTGAGCAGGTTAGAGGAAAATGTGTTTATGCCCTGGCCCAGTCCCCACGCACCAAGGACCAAACTATAAAAATGCCGTTTACAGCCCATGTTCTCACTGGACAGCCCTGGATTGCAAAGTAAATATTCTTGGGGGGGATAAAATGGGCAGGGTGGGAAGAGAAGGTGTCCTTGCTTCCTGCTGAGAGGAGGGAAGTGCTTCAGCTGGAGTTGTATTTCGTCTTCCTGTTGTTTGTGTCAGCAAGTGAGTGCAGGCTACTAGAACAGGGAAACTCTCCAGACTGCCTTGTCTTCGTTAATATCTTCACTTTATCATACTGCATGGCCAGTAACACAAGGTAACACTTCATCTCCCCATCCTGTCTTTCTGCTTTGCACAAGGAAAAGTTTGTCCTCACTATTGGCCTTTCAGGTACTTGGGCTGGGTGTTGTGAGGGAAACTTGGACTTGTGCTGCCTGTGGCACATCTGTTCTATCAGTAGAAATTGGTCTATTTTCCCTCAGGCTGTAGTTCAGGCACCTCTTGCCAAGGTTGTCTTCACGTCTGTAATTTATTATAATAATGAGGGGAAAGATTTCCCACAGATTTTAGAGGACTGGTTATCATTCTACCCGAAGTCCCAACATCTTTTAACACAGCCTGTCCATCCCCCACACGTGTTCCTCAGACCTCAGAATTTGATTCAAGCACTGTATGGTGGAGGACAGAATTTTTGTCAGTATTGTGTAATACTTTTAAACAACATTTTCCTCTTACTACCAGCAGTGCAGTCTCATGTAACTGGTATCTGCACCGTTTTGTGCACAAATAGTTCAGAAGCACTGATGGGGCTCCCTTGATTTTTTTCATTACCACCATAGTTGGAATTATGAAAGAGGGAGAGTTACATTATCAGTTATTATGTATTTAATGACTACCAGTTGCTGGAAAGGAAGCATGTACTTATATTCAAAAACCTTATAAGTAGATTACTTTTTGCTTCCTCTTCTTCAGTGGCACTAAAAGCTTCTGGTAGTAAGTGGAAAACCAGCTTATCTTTAATTCTTGCTTTTGCTGTGCCTGTAAGTTTAACTGTCAAGTGTGGTGACCAGGGGAGTGTTTGTGTAGGGTCTGAATCAGAAGGAGCCCTGTATTTCTTCTCTATACTCTGATCTAAATCTGTGCATTCAGCTGCTTTTGATACATCTTGGACCCAGTTTAAAGATGTGTTAGCTCAGAAGGGAAGGAGTTTTTTGTCTTCACCTTAAGTAAAGCTGGATCAGGGTCTTCTATGAACTGGGGGTGAGAAAATAGAACTAATTTTTATAATGCGTTTTATATATTTAACATGAGTCATCCCAGGGGAGCCTCAAGTGTTCTCTCTTAAAAGATTTATTTTAAGGTTGTTTTGGTGTTGTCTTGTCTCCCACACCTGGAGAACTCTCATATTCTTAGAGCACAGACCCGCAGTTCTGCAGGGCCACGTACGGTGTAGGGAGAACTGTGAACAGCAGGGTGAGATAGGTGACAAAGGGGTCAGGCCTGGTCTGTGTCCACCGGGAGATCCCCCAGGGGGTACAGTACTGTTGGAGCATTGCTGTTGGAGGTGGTGTTGGATTTGAGGGAGAGATCACTTGGATAACCCGAATAGTCTTGACAGAGTGGGAAGGACTCTGGAGCCCTGAAGGTGCTGTTTGGGAATGAGGAGCGCTGAGGTCGGTTGCTGTAACACAGCAGGCATCCAGAAGAGTCTGGAAATGCAGAGGTGTATTTGCAGTAGTGGGAATGTTGGGGTCCTGGACCAGTCCGTGAAATTGTTTTGCTTCTCTAATGTCCTACCTGGAGTTCCAGTGACCTTTTCTCCAAACCAGTGCTTCTCAAATCTTTTGGGCTGTGTACCAGACCACTCTGCATCCTTACAATCAAATTTGTGTAGTGATTTATCACCACTGTAAAAGTAGCATTGCTGCATGTCTGGGTGGAAAGAACGTGCTGTTACCTTGTGGGCCCCAATTTTGGGAACCGTAGCCTTGGCAGAAGCAAGAACACATCAGCAGGGCTGCCGTGATTCCCATATACAGACCCACGTGCACCTGAGGAGTGACTCATTCGCAGACATTGGTACCTGGCTATGAAAATGAATTCCAGGGCATCGCTTACGTAAAAAGTGAACATTCTTCATGGTATTGGGTAGTGTTAGCAGCCTGCAGAACGAGATTCCAATGAACACAAGTAAGCCTGACTTGTGTGAATGGTGTATTGTTGTACCAATCTCCCAACGCTCTGCCCTTGCCCCCAGTACCTGCACAAATTTGGGGGTGTCTCCTGTATGCTGATGTAAGGTTACACAGCAAAGACCCATTTTTTGCTTAAATTATGTGGGGAGCCTAATTTTGGAAAGAAAATATTACTGATCATAATCTATCACTTACCCTAATTCAGTGTACATTTACTGTTATATAAATGTATATAAACAGTTTTTGCTAAAACTCTCTTCGGTTGTTTTCAAGGTAGTCAAATGACTAAGAATGGCTCAGGTTTTAAATCACAGGTGAAAAACAAACAGTTCTTTGATGGGATGAGTAGTAGGAGGAGGGGTTCACACACATTCTTGTGTTCTTTGCTGCTGCAAGCAGGGGTGCTTTGGTTTTCAGTGGAAAGGATATTTCTAGGGAATGTTCAGTTCTGATGTCTTTTATTCCCCCACTCAGTTATACATTAGGTTATTAGTAATTAAACATTTGAAGAGTTTTAACCATTTTCTCCTTCCTAACTTTTCATCCACTAATGTTTACAGAAGCAAGACTTATTTTACATATTCTCCTACTGCATCATTCTCCTTGTTCTTTGTAGTTGAGCTGAATTGGAGATGAGGCACCTCTAATTTATTTCCTTGTGGGACAGTGGTGTTGAAGTGAGAACATTATTAGTAATACACCTTTCCTGCAATGAGTTGCCTTAAAGCACTAAGGGGCTACAGTAACTTGCTTTTTTGGAGCTGCACTAACTTTAAATGGATGGTTACAATAAATTACTTTTGGGGTGGACTTGGAAGTGAATTAAGGAGGCAGTACAGGTAAAACAGTTTGAGCTTTGATTTCTTTATTGTAAATTGTGTGAATTTACAATCCATGGAATCACAGAGAGTTCTGAGTTGGAGGGAACCCACAAGGATCACGAGGTCCAACTCCCGGACCTGCACAGGACACCCCAACTGTCCCACCATGTGTCTGAGATCATTCCACTGACAGTGGTGGCCAAGGTGCTCTCTTCTCTGTGTCTTTTCCCTGTCTCCTTCTTTCTCTGGATCATCAGTTTGTGGAGGCAGGGTGATCCCCTGTCAGTCTCTTATGAATGCCTGTTAAAACCAACCTTGCTAGAGTTACACAGTGAAATTTTCAGTAGAGGATTTGTCTGTCTGGAGTTGGGTTGTTTTGTTTTCCTTCAAGGGTGTTTGAAATACACTCTGAATTCTTTGGTTTTAACTCTGCCTTATTCAGAGATTTTGCCTTGGCTCTGCCCACCCTGGGATTTGAGCGATCTTGGTCACCTCAGCAACTGATGGTATCAGTTGCCAGCACTGTGTTTGTGTCTTCAGCATCCTGTGGTTTTGTCCAACCTACCTGGCGGTAAAAATAACAATAAAATAGTCTTAGTGCCCTTGGCCACACCTTTTGAGCACTAGAAATCATTGACGAAGTCTGACAAAGAAAGGTACTGTTTCATGAGAGCCTTTGGGGTAGAATGAGTAACGGTAAGAAAGATGGGTGAGTTAAACAATAACTTTACCACCAGTGAAAACAAGGAAAGAAAAAAAAAAGAAAAAGTAAGGCTTTACTGAGTTCCATTCAATTTAAGCATATGGGCTTTTTGAAAAGCAGCCTTCCATTTTACAGGTGTAGTTTAGGATATATAAATGCTTAACTTACTAACTGTGCCTGCAAATCAAAGTAAAGTGGCACTAATTCCACCAGAAGAATTGCTCCCAGGGTAAACTGCAAGCTCAAAATTAGTGATTGAGCTAAGAATCTTTTTAAAACCTGATACTTAAAATAGATATTAGTTCAGAAGGGCTGATGTAAACAGTTATTATGGTGAGAACCATGCAGTATTTCACTAGATAAATCCATCTCCTTTATCTGTCTTCTTGAAAGTAAAATTACAGAAGAGGAGCATGAAAATGTCTCATAATTTTTACTGGTTTAGTTCTTGCTATCTCCTGCTTTATTTTTAAATTGACATCTCCCACCATCAGATTGCTGCCCACAGTGTCACTGGGCAGGGGGTCATAGGAGCACTGCTGGGATGTGTAAATCTGAAGTACCACTGTTGTTACAGCTCAGGGAGCTGAGACTGCCTCAGCTGGGTGGCTTAGTCATGTGGGCCCGGAAAGAGGGTCTGTCTCTAAGGGTTATTGGGTTGCATTTCTTAGAAAATTCTTACATTCTCGTAAAAGTGTAGGTGGAGTCATTCCTGCTTTACCCACCCAGAGCCCTCAGGTACTTCCAGCTTTTTGGCTGATGTAGCAGTCATGCTGCCTGCCAGCTGCTTTGAGATCCATGGATGTGATAATGGGGAAAATTATTAGTGAGTGTGACAGCAGATATGTCATATTGAGGGGGCGAGGGTGGCAAAAGAAAGAGAAAATAATAAAAGAAAATATCTCTGGGAAAAAAAATGTGAAGAGAGCAAACATTTTCCTGAAAAGCAAATTGTCCAAAGTTGTCCTTGTTCTCACAGAGGATGTTTTATGGCAAAAGAGGTATAATACAGGATATTATACAATGGATATTGAATTTTCACTAAAAGCTCCCCAGTGAGATATTCCTACCAGCTGCTAATGTTTCACCTTCCAGGGACTTGGACAGTATATGACACACTGAGTGGAGAAAATATTTGCATTGTATATAAAAGATATGTTAATTTTCCTTGTTTGTACTTACTGAAGTTATTCTTTCTGGATTCATAATCCAGAGACTGGTTTCTTGTCTAGTCACCAGACAAATAAACTTCTGGCAGCACCATGGCAAGTTTTCCCCCAAGGTTCAGTTCCAGCTGAACAGGACTCTGATAGCTGAGCTCAGCTGGCACCTCAGGGCATTTCTGGTCTGCTGGGAGGGGAGTGGAACAGGGGCTGAACACAAACCAACACCAGATGGGCCACTGGTCACTCGTCAGGCTCACCTTCTACATTTTTAGACCTAATTGAAATGGGCTTCTTTAATACCTTGACAATCCCTGGATTTACCAAATATTGCTTTTCCTTTTTTCCATTAATGTAATTGATGATGCGTGAAGGAATTGCATTTGCAAACCTTGCGCATTGCAGTATTAGTTTTAGGATGTTTTCTGTCAGTGGTACTTGTTCTCCCAGAAAGATACTGGTCCAAAGAAATTTAAACAGAGGGATTATTTAAAACAGGGCCCGGTCACACTCCATGGCTATTGTAACTGTGATTAACCCTGGGGTCTTTCACAGATGTCGTGTTCTTTTATCCATGGCAGCAAGTTCAGTTGCAAAGCTCACTCCTGGAACTGCAGCTGAGCTCGGCATTAGAGTATTTTTCCAAGTCAGGAATGACACATGGGTGATAATCTTAGAAATAACAACTGTAAAACAGACAGAGATTCTGTAAGACTCACAGAGATTCATTCTCCAGTGTAGCCGTGATCCTTTTCCAAACCATGGCAAGTTAAACACTGGGATATGTCAGTATTTCAACAATTTCCTTAAACTAATTTGTCCCTTTTTGAAGGCCCCCCAGCCACTGTGAAACACTTGCTCTTTGTCCAAATTGCGATTTATAACAGCAAGAGGCAGGAGCTTTTCTAAATACTGCGAGCAACACTGAATTGGTAAATAATTCTGTCGAATAGCCCTTACAAGGGTGTGAGAGGCTTCCCTACATCCTGTGATGCCTCTTCACTGCGGGAGGAAGGCCGCTCGTCACTGAAGGTGTTTATTTGTGGCCTCTGGTTGTTCAGCTCTTGTCCTGGTCCTCAATACACAGTTGCAAATCACAGTGAATAACGGTGTTTCTTTGCATTTACTTCGTGATACAAAACCCTATTCAAATGTTAGTGGCGTCTGGAAAAACAGATGGATCAGCCCATGGCTCCATACCCTGGCAGAGTTTTTCAGGTGCTAGTGGGCATCATGCAGCATTGCATAGAAGTAGAAAGGATTCAAGGTTCCTGAGCTGTGCTCAGACCACTGGTGCTTGAATGATGGTGAGACTCTCTCTAAAGCTTGCTGGACATACAAAACTGTGGGAGATGAGGGTATTCTGGATGTCCTAAGGTCATCTTCAAAATGCTTCTGGCTCACTTGTGGATCTTGTTACGTGGGGTTTGGTGGTTTTCAGGCAAGCCTGTTGTATTTTAAAATAAATATTTATTTATATAAATATTTATAAATTTATATTTATGTCTTTATTTATAGATCTATATCCAGATGGATAGATAAATAGATAGATAGTTTTTTATCTCTATAGCTATGTTGTAGTTCAGGTGCCAGACCCTCAGAGGAGAATAGGTGAAGTTACCTGCTGTGCTTTAACAGGAGAAAGCAGCTTGACAGCTGCTGAGGGGCTGGAGCCTTGTTTTCTGCCAAAAGAAGATCTTGCTGTGTGGTGGCTCCAGACTCCTCCCTGACCCTCGTGGTGCTGTTAATCAAACTGGAATAGTGGTTCAGCATTTCCCTGTCGCTTGCAGCTAGGGGTGATTGTTTGTGTCTGAGCACAGGTTCCTGTGGCTGCCTGAGTTTAATGGCAGGTAATAAATGAGAATCGGCTCGAGGTTCAGGGTGAGAGCAAATGGTTCCTTCCTTGCCTTGTAGGGGATTTGTGATTCATAATGAAACCAGACAACGAGTGCGTTTACACAGAAACCACACTTTGGGCCAACATGTCTGGTCCAGACCAGGCAGCCGTGGCCCCTGCCTCACTCACATCATCTCATGTTCACCCTCCACTTCCTCCTCACAAGAGGAGTTTCAAAAAATATTATTTTTAATTTGCTTGTCCTCAAAAATAAGAAGGGGGTAATGTAAAATCACATAACATACTGAATTTCCTGAAAAGGTAGGATGTGGGGTATGTGTTTTTCTGCTTTTTTTCCTCACAATGGATCAGCAGGGGTCAGTTTGCTGGAAAGCATTCCAAAAACTTACCAGGGAGGAGTGGAAAGCTTGTGGAAATGAATGTCACAAGGAATATTGTCAGGACCTGAGCTTAAAAGACAGATCTTTATGTGGGCAACATATTATGATTCTTGGGAGGGCTGAAGCCAGCCTCTGAGTAATCCAGCAGCTTGTGTAGGAATTCTGTGTACTTTCCTCGGAAGGATCTGATGGCTGTGCCTGTCACAGACAGGATGCAAGACTACATGGTTTTCTGATTCGCTGTCATTGTTCTTGTGTTCTTATGAAGTGGTCTCCTGAGGTTACATGAAAGATATTTTACTTGGGGACTCATTATTTATTCACTGGCAATGCCTGAGGCAGAAAGCTGGACATGGCTGTTAGGAAGAAACTGAGATTCTATAGCAAGATGATTTTTTTTCTCTTTCTGTGTTGGTGCTTTGAATTGAAACCCAGTCAGCACTACAGAAATTTCCCCTGTACAGTTAGTGTGGTTTTGGGCCAGTCCCTAATGGGTGCTAGCTTATATAGGGAGCTGTCATTGCACAAGACACTTTACTTTTTACAGGCAATTCAGAAAAAAGTAGGTAATTGAGCAGGACAAAACACTGAAATTCCCTCTGTGAATAGCAAACAGGATTGGCTGGGCAGTGTTACGAAATGTGTGTGTTTCCTCTGCGAGTAAAGGTGAAGCTATCAATAGCACTCACAGCCCTGGGAGGGGAGAAATCTTTGAGGAAAATAAGACAATTCTGGGTTGTTGGGTTAGCATCAAACCAAAGCAATTACCCGCAGTGGCTTTTACATTCATATCTTCTGTGAATTTTAGCATGTTCCCATTCCACAGTGTTTTCTATTCCTAAAAAAAGTTAATTAGCATAAGGATGCAGATGGCAGGCTTTTAAGAGCAGTACCCCTTGCTAAGATGCACTGCCTGCATCTTAGAGCAAGTGAATAAAAATCAGATATTTCAGATGTCCTCTTGAAAGTTTTCATGATGAGAAAGCTTATATTTTCATCCCTTAGAATTCAGTTTAATTTGAAAAATGTTTGCCTTCCTCCAGCTATCTAGAGGCAGGCAGTGTGAGACCAGGGTAAAGTCAGTGTGTTTAGAAATTCAGAAAGATGTGACCTGACCCCTGTGAAGGAAGTTAGCTGTAATACAGAGATGAATCTGTGTTTTTTTCCCTCCCTTCAGATTGATAACTTCCTTAGTTATTGAGTTTTATTGATTTTAAAAGATGGCATTTTACTGATCTGCTAAAAGCACTCTTGAAGACGTATGACTTGAAAAAGTCCCCTTGGAAAGGGAACAGTTTTGTGAAGAAGAGTGGTGTGGAAGGAGTTTGCTGCCAAACTCTGACACACTTTTATCTGCACGTGCACAAACACACACTATGAATGTGATTCCTTGGGCCTGTCTGGACATCAGTGCTTTGCTCCTGTGCCTTGGTGATAATGCTGAAACAAGATCTGGGGTGCCCGGGATGTCTCTCATTCACCCCAGAGCATTTCCTGCCCATTTGCCTGTGTTTACGTGCTTTCCTGAGCAATTTCTTGAGCAGGTAATCTGCAGAAATATCTTCAGTTTTAACTCTAAGTAGGACAACTTTGATGAGTGCCAATGATAGACATTAAAATTGAGAGCAAAGTCTCACTTCATTCCTGTGTCCTGCTAGATTAGATCCTGTCCCGAGGCTGTCGGTGCTGTGGTAGTTCACAGCCAATTCCATCATTAAAATGCGAGCATGGCCATTTTCCCTTCCAAAGAGGGAGCATGTGTTTTACCAAGCCCACTATAGATGGTACAACAGCCCCCTAAAGAACCATAAAAAGAATTAAAAAGAAATCAATCGGTCCCCCTGCCAGCCCGGGGAGAATGTCAGCAAAGAGCTGAGTCCCTGTCCCCTTCCCAAAGCAGAGCCGTGGGGGTTTGAAGGGTTTGATGTAGCTTTTCCTCACGACTCTGAGCATTCACTTGGCTCCCACCAGTGCAGCAGTCAGGACTGGCAGCTCCAGAATCCCCCTTGGGCTTGTGGCCCTGGTGGAAGGCAATGGCTGAGGGTCTCCTTCTGGCCAAGACTGCTGGCAAAAGCAGCATCCCTGCTCCAGCCTTCCCCAAGTCCCTCACTCCGTGAGGGACCGCTGAGCCAGCGGCCCTGTGCCCCAGCTGC
Organism: Mystacornis crossleyi; assembly: GCA_013400655.1. NCBI lineage: Eukaryota > Metazoa > Chordata > Aves > Passeriformes > Timaliidae > Mystacornis > Mystacornis crossleyi. Next base: position 69,049 of record VYZQ01061817.1, on the reverse strand, counting down.
GTGTGTGGCGTGTTTGGGAAGTGAACGTTCGGTTACTGCAGAGTTTCTCCCTCTTTGTAAATGCAATCTGCAGGTATTGAGAGCTGTGTGTAGAGGTCAGCAAGGCATTCCCACTGCAGAATAGTCATTTATTGAGGAATTTCTTTTTAAAAACAAATCCAACCAAACCTTAAGTCTGAAAGCTGTGGGATGAGAATATATCAGATGATCTCCCTCAGTTAAGTTGCCACAAATACAGGAGGAGTTCTTGATTCTACTCTAAAGAGAAAGGGAAGCACTTCCTATTGCCTTGTTTTCCTTTTCTTTTTTCTTAGGAAACTGCTGTTATTGGTAAATAACATGTAGCAAGGAATTTATTTGTAATACCCAGTACAAGCGTCTCCTCTCTATCCTGTTCTCTACTGCTGCAGGAAGTAGGAGAATAACTCTTATGGCACCCCAGTTAATTATTTGAAATTAAAATGTTAGTTGAGGAAGGATGCAGGATTAGTGGTGCTGTTATAAACAAGGATGGCAAAGCTCATTTTAGGATGAAAACAGTCTTCCCTCTCTATTTCAAATTAGGAACCAGGAAGATTATTTCTCTTTATACCAGATACAAATGAAGCATCATTCTGTTATGAGAATAACAGATTTAAAGTATTTTATAGCTAGTTAAATCTAATTCATGGTACTTAGTGCAGATTTCAAGGATCAAGGGATTTAGATTATTCTGCATTACCAGCTTTAGGCTGTCATTTCTCGGTGTGTTTAAGTGTCTGCTGTGCTTGAAAAGGCTTTGAGGGCAAAGGTGCACATCCCAGTCCCTGCCCCAAGGTGTAGTTCTAGCCACCAGCTTGTGCTGCCTCTCTTGGACCAGCGAACTTGCCAGAAAAGACACAAGATTAGTTTCCAGCCCTCAGCAGGCCCCAGATTTTGCTCTCCAGATGGTCACACAAGCTCTGTACTGGCACCAGGGAAAGTCTGACCAGTTCCTTGAGGAGATCTCACCTTTGCTTCCAAAGGAAAGAGCTCTTCAAGTAGAGGAAGGGAACAGAACAAAATAAAGCTCCTTTGGGGTTTGTGGTTATTTAAATGCTTTTTAAAGACACCTTTCTCTGGCTGTGAGCCCTGGGTTTAGGTGTTTCATCCTCCTGGCAAATAGGAGCAGCCTGTTCCCAGCTGGAGGGTTATTTGTGACTGCAGCTCTCAGAGGGATAGCAAGTGGGCAGAACATCCTGGAAAAGTGCACGGAAAGGGAAAAGCAAAACTGCTATTTGTTCAGATGCAGACTTTCGTGAGTGCTAGGAGTGATTGCTGCCTGTGTCTGTAACAGCAGCCAAGACTGATTTAGGTATTTTTTAGTTCTGTTGAGGCAAACCCAATGTTGTAGCTGTGTCACTCACGATGCTGCAGTGCTGCACAGCTATTGACCAGTCTCTGCACCTCTGGGATCTCATGTCTAATTCAGGATTGACCAGAATGGATACAAATCCATCCTAGTTGGCTAACTAAGTTAATGAACTTTCCCTGCAACTGATTGCACAACGGCGAACTGACCCTGTCACGCACCGTGTGAGCTCTGCAGCTGGGCAGGGCTGACACTCCGGCTCCACTGGGTAACCAGAAAGTTGTCAAACACTTAGAGCTGCTTAGGTCAAAGGAGGAGAAACTGCAAGAGGACAAAGCTCTGACTGTGAACTTCGTAACTGTACCTTGTGTCTGTACAGGGTCAAAGTAACTAGTGCTTTGAGAAATGTAACTGTGAACCACATCCCAGCTTTTGGAAATAATTCAGGTGCAGCTCAGGGATATGTTAATAAGCTATTACCTGATCAAGTAGAAGGTGGAAATGATGCAGATGCAATTTTGTCTTCCTTACTTCTTTTTTTTTTTTTTTCAGAATGTTGTGGGAATAGTTGTAATTTCCAGACCACAGGTCCTTTTGGTGTATTAGCCAGTCTTTGGTTATGATCACATATATAGGGAGGAAAAAGATGAACAGAACAAGATTATGGTGATAGGTCCTGGGTATACCAAAGCAACTGGCTAGCTGAGGATGTCGTGAACAAGAGGAGCTACCTTTGGCAGCCTTTCAGTTAGTGTTCCTACAGGATTTTGTCCAATCCCGTTTGGTAATAATATAAACCCTTAGCTCCTGGGGCCTCCTGTAATAAAATTCTAGTGTTTAATTAAATTTTGTGAATGAAACCTCTCCTCTGATTTGCATTTTTCAGCTGCCAGTCTTATTCGATGCCATCTGGCTGTCAGTCTTCTAAGAGAGGAGGTGATTCAGTTTTCCCCTTTTCCTTGCTACTCATGGTGTTAGATCTCCTCCATATCCCACACTGGTTGTTCCTTTACCAGCATGTTTAATGTTTTACTGTAAAAGGACTTGTTTTGCCCTTTTGGCAATTCTTTTTGATGCCCACTGTGACTTTCCCAGTAATAACCTTTAATATTACAGGGGTGCAGTAAACTTAAAAATACAGAAGTGTTTTTATTGACAAAGAGGTTCAGTTCTGTGCTGTCATTAGAAGTCATAAGCAGTTCTATCTACTTCTATAAATTCTCAGCTCTAATGCCCACTGAATCAGGGAGTCCTTCCATCAGCTTTGGTCAGGAGTCTAAATCAAGCCACACTGAAAGCATTTTGCAGGAAAACAACTCAAAGTGGAAGTGGCTGTAAAACAGAATTGGCCTTGGCTTGTTTAATCCATTGCTTCTGAACAGTAAGAAATGCAAAAGCAGAGTTTCAACACTGCCAGAAAAGTGCATTTTTGGGGCTCTGCTGACAAGTGCCAGCAGTCTAATGCTGTCTTAGGCAATAATCTGCATGGCTTTGTATGGCACTGCCATGGAAACCCAGCTGTGCCGCAGCCTCCTCTTCCCTCTTCATGGAATGAACCAGGTTGTGGGACTGACCCTGATGCGAAGATTATTTTTTTAATTGATGAGGAGAGGTGGTGTCTGCCCCTCTCCAAGTGTTCTCATAGCCACAGAAAACGTTCTGCTACAAATACACCATTATTTCATTGGGAAAGCTGCTCCTCAGGGCTGGATGGCTGCTGCTCTCCCAGAGCCAGCTCACTGCGGGCTCAGGCAAGCACCAGTTCAGGCACAAGGGAAGTGAGGGACTGGGAGCTGGACACTGGAACCGTTCCTTTGGATTGCTGCATTTTCTTACGGAGCACATCTCTAGGAACATGGCAACTGGTTTATTGATATTCACGTTGCCCAAATCCCTTTAAAACAGTGCTAATGTGATCACTGTAATTCCCACAATGAAAAGCAGAAGTAGGGGGTTTCCTCTTTTCTATTTAGATGATGTTGTCTTTGTACAGCTGTTCAAAATTTAATCTTGTAGCGAGTTAACTCCTGCTTCAAGTAAATTTGCTGGACACCCAGAGAGATAAAACAGTACAGTAGAATTCTGGCTTTTCCACTGTACACTTAGGTAAAAATTTTTGAAGTACAGCAGGATGGAATTGAACCTCAGACGTATAAAAGGGTTGTGAATTGATAACTGTGAGTAACTATCTCCTTATGACTTCAGCAAAAAGGAAGATATGAATGACTGAATCTTTTAAGTGCAGCTTCAATGGACATAATATAGGAAATTAATAAAAAAGCAGTTTAAAAATTGAGTGCTGGCTTTCTGGATATTCTTATCTCATTTTCTGTTTCCAAGGAATGGACTTCCCAGCAATTCCCACTGAAGCAATAATTCTTGTTAGTTGAGGTGAACAAAGCAAGCTTCAGGATATCCTTTGCTGGGAATATGGGGCTAACCCTTGGAAGAATCTGGTTTCTGCAGTGAGGAAAAGGGGTGGAATTATCAGTACTGAATTCTTCCAAGCACTGCATCTTGTGTATTGTTGAGTGAATCGTGAACTTGCCAGGCAAGCTGTGTTCAGGCCTTGTCTGGTTTTGTAAGTGGTGTTTTTGTAACCAGGTTCTGACCCTGTCACAGCAGATGGAACTGAGTGGTATTGTAGAGCAGCCTCCTTCTCGATGGAAATGTGTGTGTCAGCTGTGTGTGCACATACTCATCCCAAACATGTTGTTTACATTTGGAATCAGTTGGTGCTAAGGAAAAAACTGGCACCTCATGGTGCAACCTGCTCCCTATGGAGAAGACAAGATTGGAGCTTGCACACTGATGAGTGGCATCTGCAGTGAGGGAAACATGATCTAGAGTGTCCTGTGAGACAGAGACCCACACTGGAAAGCACAGACTGTGTGAGTAGCTAGGGCCACACCTTTAAAACTCTTATTCTCCTCTCTTTCCAACTTTTGACCCATTCCCACCTTGTCACCAAGCCCAGAGAACTGCCTGCCACTTCCAGTTGATCCTTGAACACCTGCAGGGATGGGGACTCCTCCACCTCCCTGAGAAGCCCCTTCCAATGCCTCACCACCCTTTCAGTGAAGAAATTCTTCCTGAAGTCCAACCTGAGTCTTCCTTGGCATGGCTTGGGGCTGTTTCTTCATGTCTGGTCCCTTGTTCCCTGGGAGCAGAGCCTGACCACCACTGGCTGCCCCTTCCTGTCAGGGAGTTGTGGAGAACCAGAAGGTTCCCCCTGAGCCTCCTTTACTCCAGGCAGAGCCCCCCAGCTCTCTCAGCTGCTTCTCATTATTCTTGTGCTCCAGACCCTTCTCCAGCTCTGCTGCCCTTTGCTGGACATGCTCCAGCCCCTCAATGTTGTTCTTGCAGTGAGGGGCCCAGAACTGCGTGCAGCGCTCCAGGTGTGGCCTCACCCATGCCCAGTGCAGCAGGACAGTGTCCCTGGTCTTGCTGGCCACGCTTCCCTGACACAACCTAGGATGCCATTGCCCTCTCGGCCACCTGGGCACGCCTGGGCTCATGTTCAGCCCCTTTTGAGCAGCACATCCAGATCCTTTCCCACTGGGCAGCTTTCTAGCCACTCTGTCCCCAGCCTGTGGCACTGCCTTGGGTTGTTGTGACTGAAGTGCAGGACTTTTCACTTTGCCTTATTGAGCCTCAGTTTGCTGAGGACACAAGCATACAATGAGGCATTTATGAAATTCTCTATTTGGTCCTGTGGTCTGTTCTGGGAGAACATTCAGACCATGTTTGACCCAAACCTTTGTATACCTTTCTCCAATTGATTTGGTGCATTCTCAAGCTTTTTTCTTTTTCTTTTTTTTTTTTTTTGAATGCTCCCGTGTTTGACATTGTCAGTGTGTGACAGCTTTGCATGGCATATGGAACTGATGGTGTGTTTCAAAGCTCCTCACACTTGTCAGCAACTTCTCGGCTGCACGAGAGTCTGGAACCCGGTGATCTCGTGTTTTGCACCCGGCAAAGCGCAGTAACACGATCCATCTGTTGGCTGTTGAATTAGCAATGAAGTAAAACAAAGCCCGTGTGCTGAGTGATGTAACAGAGTACCTACAGTAAAGTTTGTGGCAGGGATGATTTTCAGGGTGATATTTTCTAAAATCAATTGCATTGTATGAATTCGTCCTCCTTCAAAGGATTAATGTTTTAAATCATGTTGCTGAGATTCCCAGGCCCTTGGGCTGACCCACCACTGGGTATCAATTTTACCTTGGTCACATCAAACAATCAGTAAGGTTGAAGATCTCTAAGATTACCAGGTCCAACCATTAATCCAGCACTGCCAACTCCACCACTAATCCATGTCCCTCAATGCCACAACTGCACAGTTTTTGAACACTTGCAGGGATGGTGATCCGCTGCTGCCCTGGGCAACTTGTTCCGATGCTTGACCATCACCACGTTGTGCCTGAACTGTGGCACAGTTCAGGTTCAATAGTGAACTAGCATGAAAGGATCTTTGTTCTTTCTTAGCTTGAATGGTGCTGTAAAAAAACATCACTTTAAATTTTGGTTTTAGACCTGCAGAAATCTCTTTAGCATAGAGATGATCATAGAGATGATCCTATAACCAGGACACTGCTGAAGATGGAAGACCTGTGTGGATTCCAGATGTCTGTAGTTCATCACGGGCAGGTCACTTTCCTGTGTCTTAATTTCCTTAGCCCTAAAGTAGAAATTAATGTTTAACTTTCTTTCTAAATTGTCCCATGCCTCACTGTGATTAAATGTGCTGTGTTGTATGTGCTGAGTAGTATTATTATAGCATAAAACTACAGAGAAAATGAAAATTGAAAGAGAGAAGCATTGCAAAAACATGTCTTTGGAATAGAGGAGCTGGTTGGGCTGTTGGAGAGTCTTTATTCACCATTGCAGGTAGATGGTAAGTGGTGCCACAAGCAGCTTGAGAAACACATGCACTCATGACTGAAAGTCCCTGGGGTAGAAGTGACTGGATCAAATCCCAGGGTTGTACTTGTACACACCCGTAAAATATCCCATCCAGGGCGAGCTGCCTGTTTAGGTATTCTCATTGTTTGGGAATTTGTTGTTGGGAGGATGTTACCAACCTCTCAGCACAGAGTTCTCAGCAGTGTCTCAGTGGATGCCAGTCCCTTGAGGCAGAGGCTGTCTGGATTTGCCTTCCACAGAGCCAGGGTCACTGTCAGCACTCAATTAGATGTGTACACACGATTTGTGCTGACTCAAAGCTCAAAGATACCCACTAGGGTTTTTTTGTTGAGCATCCTTGTGTAGCGAAAGCTATTTTAACCTGACCCTGAGCCTTTCTAGCATTGTTCCTGATAGGAAAAAATAAGCCCTATGTGCTTCAAGTCAAAATCAAAAGAAGGGACCTTTTTTCAGAGATGCCTGTGATCCGCTCAACCTTCCAGGAACTGAGGAACGGCAGCCTCCGTGTGTGCCTCTGTCACTGCCTCTCTTCCTTCTTGATTCCACTCTGTGGATGACCTGCTGGCAGGAGAAGCCCCTCTCTGAGGTTATCTCTGGGTTGATAAGTCCACTAAAGGAAAGTCCACTGAAGAGTAAGTGAGATGGAGGCAACCGTGTCTTTGGAATCCCAGGGTGGAGAGCTGTTGGGTCAGAGCCTTTTCAACAGCTGTAGAGTCAAGCTGGTAAATTTTTGTTTGGAGAAAAAGAAAAAAAAATAAAAGTGATGGTGTCTAATTCCAGCAGGCAGGAGCTTTTTGTGACTGTTAAGTATAAAGTCTACAGTTCCTTCCTCTCCTCTCATCTCCTTTGCTTCCACTGTTGGGGGATTTACTTTTCCCCCTGGGTACACAGGCAGCTCTTGAGAGGGGAAAGTGTGGTCTGAATAGCAGCTCCCTGACCATAATCCTGAAATAGGACTGAAGCTGCAGTACATGCAGCAGCAATAGGCTGGGGAGGATGATTTCCTTCTCTGGTGGGTGTTTGGGTGGGACATGTAAGACTTTTTGTGCTGCACATTGTTGTAATTCCAGGCAGGCACAGAAAAAGCTGGGCAGTGCTGGCTGAGAAGGCGCTTGTGCACCTGTACAGGGTGGGACAGGCATCCAGAGGCAGAAATAGACACCGAGCCATCCTGTTTGGGCAATTACACTCTTCTGCCTTCTCACCACAGTCGGCACTTCAGTGGCTAAGCCACAAAGGGACGAATAAAGACAAATGGGTTCTCCTTTTGAAAATACCTGTGCTTAAAAGAACCTCCCTCCTCGCTGGCATTCATTATGTGTCTGTTTATTCATCCTTTGCTCACATGATAATTGGCTCCTGCAGAAATGTATCTGAGCTCCACCCTGTGCTGGGGCTGAGCCACTTTTGCTGGCACTACTGCAGATCATTTACCAGGAGAAATTAACTGTACACATCCGTAATGGGACTGCCAGAGCCGTACCTGCCCACAGCTGCTCCCGATGCCATCACTGCCTTCACAGTAGCTCATCTTAAATCCCAGTGGGTTTCTAACTCTGCCCTGACTGGCACTCTACGTCTCTTCAAGAACTGGCAATATTCTGAGATGTCTCTAAGTGAAAATGGGAAGAGGAGCTGTTGATTGGGAAGAGGAAAGTGCTGTGCCAGCCTCTGTCCCACTGCTGCCCTAATAGAAAAGATTTGTGGCTGTGGTTGAGCTGACGCAGCAGCTGCTGTGGTGTCACTTCAGTTTTATTAATTTGGGAGTGGGTGAGTGCAAGGAACAGAAAATGCTGTGGAAGAGGGGAGAGAAGCCAGAGAGGAAGGGGCTGGCACAAGTGCCAGGCCCCTTTAGTGGAATGCAACCCTCTGCCTTACACTCAGCCCTCTTGCCTACAAATTAAACATATTTCTGCTGCCCCTCTCTCCAAGTGAACGTGCTGCAGTTTTGTGTCTTCTGGTGAGGTCTCTCCTTCGTGGTGTTTAGTTGTCACAGAAGCTCAGCTCCTGGTCTAGAGTAACCCAGGTTTCCATCCTACCTGGCAATGTGCCCTACTTTCATTCACCTCTGTTCTGCCAGCCCAGGCTGGGGTTCAGGAGTCTCGGCTGTCACTGGCAGAATTAATTGTAAAAATTGATTCATGGGAAATGCCTGTAACAGGCAAATCCTTTTGACAGACCACACAGCCATCATACTCTGCATTTATTTGAGTCAATCAATGCTCTGATGCATATTTGGGTCATAAATACTCTGATACCAATCGCATTTATTCCTGTGACAGCTGTGTTCCATTACCTGTTATTTATTTGGCTCTGTTGTCCTTTTGTTTTACACCTTGTGGAGCTGTCAAGCAGCTGCTTACCACTAAAAAAGCTCACAGCTCAGAGTCTTCCAAAAATAAATCTTCCAAAGGGATTTGAGTAGCAGCAGGACGTATGTTGTTGGAAAGTCATTGGACGATTTTTTTGTTTGTTTGTTTTATTTGAAAGAGGAGCCTTGTGCATTTTACCCAAATTCCAGAATTAGACTTTTCATTTATGAGGTCATTGAAGCTAATAATCCCACTGATTATTGTGAGTTTTGGATCACGCCCTGCATGTCCCGAAGTTGAATTAACCATGTTATTTGATATTTGAAATGGTGAGATGCTGGCTTGGATGTTTCTAATTTTCCCTTGGAAGCTTTTTCAGTTTTGTGTCTTTTTACGTCGTAAAAATGGCAGAATATGGGATTCTGAGATGAATGAATTACTTGGAAGTGTCCTTCCAAGAGAAAGATCAAATTGCAGTGGTCACACTGGTCTGGACGAGTCACAGTCATTTTCTGCTTCTCATTCCCAGTGAACAGCCACATATCCTTCGTGCCAGGCTGTTGCACCAGCATTGCAAGGTGCCGAGCCCTTGCTGTTAATTCAGGAAAGCACTTAATCACGGAATTGATGACTCTAAAGTGCCTAATATAAGCATGTGCTTAAGTGCCTTGCTGGAGTGGGGCCAGTGCAGATGTGCCCTTGCTGAGCAGATATTTGGAGCCACTTCTGGTCTAGTTTCTCTGTAAAACAGAGATGAAAACACTGCTCATAGTTTTATTCAACGGGTTTTGTTTGCACAAGGATTTTGGGATGCAGGGACTGAGTTCTATCAGTAGAGTTTATGTGTGAGCTAAACAGCAAAACTGTCCATAGCATTACTACTGAATATGTGTGATCTAATGGTGCGTGTGCTGCATTTCAGGCCTTAACATTTCTCTATTATCTTGATTTATTCTACTCTAAATATAAAAAAAGTAATTCTGTAATTTAGATCAAATATCACAGTGTAAAATACATACACACATGGCTCACAAAACATAGATGCAAATGGATATGTATTATTTATAAAGAAGCTCTGACATCTTAATATAGTAAAAAAGAAAAGACATTTAGTCATAGTTCAGCATTCTGCACATTTTTAAACTATCGTATACCATCATCCATGAAAAATTCATGGTTTAGGTCTTAAGTATTTTAATTTTATATGCACATTCCACCCAAAGAGGGGCGTGTCCTCTGCTCTTGTCTTTTTTTTTTTACCTATTCTATTCCCACACACACCCCCCCTCCCCATTTGATACAATTAAAAGTAGACAGCTGGGGTTAGGCTATGCCAAAAGCCCACAGTGCCCTCCAAGACCTACCTGATAACAAATGAATGTCAGAACTAAAGAGAGACCTCCAGATGTTCTGGTGTCCCACCCAAATCCTTCTGGATCTGCTGAATACAAGACAGCCAGTAAAAGTCAGAGTTCATACTACACACCAGTAAAATCCATGTAATTGCCCTTATCCAAATCTCTAATGTGGACAGACAAAAGCCAAGTATAAATCAGCTTAAAACATGGCAATTTCTGCCAAGATCCAAATTAATCAGGAATATGGTGTGAATGCCCTATTTCAGGTGTTCTCAGGGGGGTCACAGGCCAGATTGTTTTGAGATGGGTGGAGGAGTGAACTCTGAATCGAGGCGATTTTGCAGCAGTTACTCTGTCAAGAACCTCATTCCTACATGACAGAAGGACGTGGTTAGTGCTTTGGGGGTTTTGGAGGGAACAAAGGGTGAACTTGAAGTCTTTCAGATGAGGACAATCCTGGCTTTTTTGGACTTCGTAGGTTAAAACTATTTGTTCTAGTGAAGCTGTTGCTCAGTGACAGGTTTAAATACAAGTTTAATGATGGTGAAAGGACCTAGTGAGGAGACAGGGCTGGTGTCAGTAGGATGATAGTGGTGTTTACTGGTTTTCCTCACTGTTTCGTAATTTCTTCAAAATAGGAAGGATGCTAGGAAGGAGGAAAGAATCTCAGCTTCTGTGGCCCATTTCTCTCAGTTCTCTGCTGCAAGAGCCAACAAGGAGCCCTTGGCTTGTTTTCTGTTTGCTTGAAACTCCTTCCAACTCCACCATCTCAGCAACATTTAAGCAGAAGCTCTTAATTTATTCTGTCCTGGTTTTGCCCATCCCCAGATCAGAGCTCAGCTGACTGTGAGGGGCTGGTGCTTTCAAGTAATATGAGTTCACTGGTCTGTAGTTTCTCTGGGAATGAAAAATCTGTTTGATTAAGGAAACACTGACTTCAGAAAGCCTATCAGCCTCCACAACTCTGTAAGGCAGGGCTGCAGAATGTCTAATTAAATGGAACTGCTCTCTAGAGGATTTGGCTTGCAGAAAATTAGTTTTCCTGTTCTTGGTCTGATGTTTATTAAACGTTTCTTTCCTTTTTCTCTCCTTTGCAGTTTTTATCTGTAGCTTCATGGTCGCGGCTCCGATCTTTGGTTACCTTGGTGACCGGTTCAACAGAAAGGTCATTCTCAGCTGTGGGATCTTCTTTTGGTCAGCTGTCACTTTTTCAAGCTCCTTCATCACTGAACAGGTAAGATCTTTGCAAAGACACTTTGCAAGGTGTCCTGAAAAGATTGACAATCTATTCCTAAATAACTCCCCATCCCAATGTGCTCAAGGGGAACGTAGCCCTCTTGTGTGTATTTAACATTTAGCCCGTTGTATTATCTGACCTTTTGTGGGAAAAGTGAGCAACAGACGAGAGGAATAAATACGACGTGGCACTGAGATGCTCTGCAGATCTATGTGAGGACCCCTCAGTGGCATTTAAATCAGTTCTTCCCAGCAGCCAGATAACATGCAACATTAGGATTCCTGCTGGTCTAATTTAGTGTTGCGGNAACGTAGCCCTCTTGTGTGTATTTAACATTGAGCCCGTTGTATTATCTGACCTTTTGTGGGAGAAGTGTGCTCTGTGTAACTGTGTTTGCTTAACTGTGAAAGCTGTCACCCTTTGATTGTGCAAATTCATTAAAAAATAACAGATGAAGCGTGTCTAAGCAAGAGTTTCTGTTGACATAAGGGCTTTGTTTTGAGGGAGATCCGAAAGAAGCTTTAAAAGGCTTTACAGAAGTCTTGGGAAAAGGAGCCCATGGCTACACAGTGGTTCTCTTGTCTTCTGGTATGTAACTGAAGCCAGTGGAGTTTGTTGGGAACTCTGCTTGTGGTATGTGGAATAGCAAAATGCATCCAGCAGTGGTTTTACAGATGCACTTTGGTTTCTGTCCACCAGGGCAGAGAAAGCGGATGATAACACGGAGATCAGACACAGTTTTCAGCTCCTTTAACACTTGTCGATGGATTTGTCTGGGGAACTGGTGATGGAGTTGTCAGGCTCACTTAATTTTGCCAGGCTCTGCATCCCTCTCCTGCTCTCAGGACAGCTGGAGTACCCCATTCTGAGGACTCCTCGCAGCACTAATTTTCTTGTCTGTCAGAGCATTTGGAGGAAACAATGATCTGGCAGTTTCTGGGGGAAATATCCTCTTGTTTGAATCATTTTATAGTGGAGATTTAATTGCTGCAGGTGGCAGCATTCCTGGCGAGACAAATCACAGCTTCTGGCATCATCAGACTGATTTCCCTATGGGAGGCAGGGCATTCCTCATTCCTTCTGTCCAGCTGCATTCCAGAGATTGCAGCATTGTGGTCACACCTAAGAAATGACAGCCAGGGACTAAATCTCTCCACCCTGCTCCCTCCTGCCCACCCACATGCTCTTCAGTTTTAAAAAAAGAGAGTTTCCACCTAAAGGAGGCAGCGGCTCTCATGCCAGTCTGGCCTTCACCAGGATTGGTTGTTGCTGTATTTCTAGAGCAAAACGCATATGGCCAAATGTGGAAGCCTTTAACTCAGTAAATTGTTCTGGTTTACCCTTGGCCAGGAAGCACCTTTTTCAGAGAAAGAATGTCTCTCATCTAAAATAAAAAAGGGTTTTTTTAAATGTTCTCTTTAATTTTTTTCTTTAAATGTTTCTCATAACATTCTGCAAAAGCAGCTGTGATCAGAGCCCAAAGAGAGAAGCATTTTAGAGAGAACCAATGACTTTCTTATAGACACTTCTTGTGTTACAGACATATTCATGCTTAGGTTCTCACTGATCTCCCTGCAGTGGGCTGGGTCCCACATCTGGAAGTAGGGTCCCACATCAGCTGATGTTTTCAGAGTTGAATTTCAGTTTAAGGATTTCGGGCTTATTAGCTGAAGTAGTTCAGGGATTAATATATATGGTTATTTGTACACAGGGGGTGACAGCAGCATACTGTTAGCCAAAGATAGGGAAAATAACGCTTATAAAGCTGGATTATGTTTGGAATCCAAACCCCAATGTTTTGGAAGTCATAAGCGAGACAAAATCAAAATAGCCAGACCTGTGTTAAGTCATCCTGGATTTGCATCAGTACTAACTCTGGACCTCAAAGACCATCTTGACAAAAACCACCCTATTACTTAGAAAAATCCCCTGTCCTGATTTTCCTGTGATCCTCAGCTCCACCAGAAGACTTAGCTATTAATCCAGAGTTCTCATGCCCAGCTCCTGTTACTGACTCCAGGAGGTGATGGAAAATGTTGCAGCTGCTGTAAGGATGTTTTATATCCAGTGGCTGCAGCAGCTGAGCAAGGTCATAAGAATGATCCAGCTCCCCATGTTATCCCTCCTACTTTGGTGTCTGTGTTGGAGGCCTGATCTCTAACTGGGAAGACGTGCCCCATTGAACAAGGTGAATTCCTGACATGCTAAAAAGTTCAGAGAAGAGCTGATGCAGCTTTTTTTTTTTCATGTATGCATCTCTCCTGATCTTTGTTGTCTAGGATTCATTCGAGGAGTAAAATGTTGCCTTTTCTCTCAACAGTATTTTTTTCCTTTTAAGACAGTACATGTGTTTGTTGGGAAGGAGGGCAGGGAGCTGAAATATCAAAAACTCTTTGCTGGCACAAATAAAAGCAGTAGTAACACTACTGCGAGTGGAGAACTGCTCACATCCAAGTTGACACGAGAGCACAGGTCTGGAAGGGGCAAGTTGACACAGGCTGAGCCCATCAGAGAACTCCTTTATGTGGCAGCAACAAAAATCCTGAAGTGGGTGAGAAACTGTAGCCATTCAGGAGGCATAGCAGAATGTCTTCAGGGACTGCCTTCCTTCAAATTTTGACAGTGTCTAGTGCCTCATGCATCGTGTCACTNAGTGAACAAGGTGCATTCCTGACATGCTAAAAATTTCAGAGAAGAGCTGATGCAGCTTTTTTTTTTTTCATGTATGCATCTCTCCTGATCTTTGTTGTCTAGGATTCATTCGAGGAGTAAAATGTTGCCTTTTCTCTCAACAGTATTTTTTTCCTTTTAAGACAGTACATGTGTTTGTTGGGAAGGAGGGCAGGGAGCTGAAATATCAAAAACTCTTTGCTGGCACAAATAAAAGCAGTAGTAACACTACTGCGAGTGGAGAACTGCTCACATCCAAGTTGACACGAGAGCACAGGTCTGGAAGGGGCAAGTTGACACAGGCTGAGCCCATCAGAGAACTCCTTTATGTGGCAGCAACAAAAATCCTGAAGTGGGTGAGAAACTGTAGCCATTCAGGAGGCATAGCAGAATGTCTTCAGGGACTGCCTTCCTTCAAATTTTGACAGTGTCTAGTGCCTCATGCATCGTGTCACTGTATAATTAAATAGAATGCACAGCCACACAGCTCAAATTTGGAGTGCAAATGGAAAGAGACAGCTTAACAAAGGCAGAAAGCAGCTACAGAGCTGGTGAACTCTGAGGGCACCCAGTTTGTAAAGGTCTTTGGCAGTGTGTTGGTTCCTGGCTAAAATTTGAACACCTAAAGGAAGCCATGAAAAATGCTGTTGTTTGAGTCAGTGACTAGATTATTGTGCAAACAAATTTACAGAAAGGGACAGGTTCATCCTTATTTGTCCGACTGTCTTCCCACGACCTCATCTGCTGAGCACGGTGCCCTGTGGTCTGGGATACCCGGCGGTCAGCTGGAGTCACCTGTGTCCCTCCAATTCCTTGTGTCCCCCAGCCCTTCCCTGGGGGGTGAGGAGCAGAAAAGACCTTGACTCTGCAAGCATTTGCTCAGCAGTCATGAAAACATCCCTGTGTTATCAACTCTGTTCTCAGCACAAATCTAAAACATGGTCCCATACCAGCTACTGGGAAGAAAATTAACTCTGTCCCAGCCAAAACCAGCACAAAAGGATCGGAGGACAGTAAACAGATCATCTGAGATACTGCCTAAATGCTATTTTGTTCTGCTTGAGTTAAAAAGAGTGACTGAAAATCAGCAGATAAATTGGGACTTGGATATATGTGCCATGCAGACAGTTGCTAGAGAGCTCTGCCTTTTTCTAATATCATTAGTTATTTATTATCAAGTATCTCTGGGTTCTTAACATGGAATAATGACTGTCAAATAAATGAAGAAATAATCTCTTATCTGCTGATAGCTACTAAATAGCTAGATAATAGGCTCTCACAATGAAAAAGAAAATCAGGCCACAGTTTGGGGGTAGTTCAGTGTATATAGGGGGTGATAGAAAACAGCAATGCATAAATTCCACACATAGCAAAATAGAAACAGGACAACTTGATGCTTGAAAGTTTGGTTACTGTTCATGAGATCTTGAATTAATTTTGAAACAAATCAAATTAAGAAACCAAATAAATACTGTATCCCAGAGTGATTCCATAAATACACCTGTTTCCATGGATAAAAACAGCTAATGATAAATTTAACTGAAGAAAATCATCCGAAGCAGTAAGACTGAGATAATATTGATAAACTCACTTTTTAATGTGGCTTGATAATTTATGTTACTGCAGAATTTCTCTATAGAAAGATAAGACATGAGACCTCCTCTGCTTTGGTACTTGCACTTTTCTGCTCTATAACAGTTTAGCACTTCCTAAAATGAAAGTTCCATTAAGAAATCATTGACAAACTTGTTCAATAATCTAAAATTAGGTAAAGTCGTTACATATTTAGACATATCTCTAGGTTAACTCCATTTATAGAAGCTTCGATAAAGAATGTATTAACTCTCATTTGTATTTTCTAAGTACAAACACCTGCTTAGAGATTTTCTCCCTTTGAACCTGACTTTAAATCAGTTCTGCACCTACCACCACAAGTTTGGGCACTTTCACCTGCAAAACTCTTTCTTGTGTTGTTTTTGGCTTTTGCCAAGCATTTGGGGAAAACACTTGCTGGCTGTTGGTTCATGAAATGTAATAAATCAACAAAAAATCAGTAGGTTTCTGTGTGGTATAGAGTCATATCCCAAAGAAATGAACCAAATACACAATCTTCATGGAGTTTCTTTACCAGGATGTGTTTCCATCCACACAAAAAGCTAAATACATGTTTGTCTTCCTCTGTGTCAATATAAGCTCAGATTTAATGAGTAACCGGTTTATTTCCCTAGGTAGCGTTTTGAGGAGCACAGGGCCTGATCGCATGTGGTGGCCGATCAGCCTGAGGTGGTTTATATTCCAAGATGTCATTGGAAAGGGTCTGTAGTCCCAAGTGCACCATTTGTCTCTTCCTGAACAGCTTAATATGGAGCAACCTGGGTATCAGGAGTGATTGTGCCTCGTGCTGAGGGTTTGTTTCTGGCTGCCTGGATATCCACGTCTATTAGCCATAATAAATGTTCTCAGCTGGCTTTTTGGGGCAGCAGATTCTCTTAGATGAACCCTGGGGTTTGGTGCTGGACTTCTGCCCCTCTCGGCACAACCCCCTGGGACATCAGGACCCCTCTCCCCCGTGGGCAGACACTGCTACCTTAGAGCAAGACAGAGCTTGGAGGTGGAAATTTTCAGACTGTTCTCTAGTCATCTAAAATACTGCTATGTCCATGTAAATATCTTGAATAAAGCATATTTTTGTGTAAAAGGGGTGCTGGTTTACAAATGAGCAAAGGCTTCTGCTCCACCAGGCTGGGAGACCAGGAGTGCCTAATAACCTGCCAGAGCAGGTTGTGGTAATGTGGCTTGGCTGGGAGACACAAAAGCTGCACATACTAGAAAGCTGGGAAATGGAAAAGCAAAGAATTAACAAGGTAAACCAGGAATGTTCTTTTGAATTCTAAAGTTCTTGGTAAATATTTCTGTTCAGATATTGGTATAGTGACACAATAAAACCTTTTTGCTCCCACTGCAATTTACCTCTGGATAGGGATTTTTCCTAGTGTTGTTTTCCTTTTCTTTTGATTTATCTCTGGAAGAGGAAGCTAATTGTCCATGGTGGAGTTCCATTTAGTCTGCAGTGCTTGCTCAGGTCCTGTCTTTCAGACTTGCCAGATGCATTTTTATTTCCATAGCTTGTCTTTTCAAGGAGTTTCTAAAAGAGAAGCAACAAATTGTATGCAGTATGGAACAAATGGTTAGCTGGGTTAATTTTAAAAAACATAAACATAATCCAACCAACCCCTACACAAGGTGATTCACTACAGGAGAAGAAAAAGCCTTTAGTCTTAAGTGCTCTGGCAGAAGTTGTAATATAAAACATACAGCTCCTGTGCCTGTGGTTCCACTGTGCAGGATAAATCCACAGCTTGAAAAACAGAAACAAACGAAACTAAAATCCCCAAGCCATCATTTTGTATGTAAGGAGGAGACTGAGTGTTGTCTTTGAAGTCACCATGAATTACTGGAATGTTTATATTCTACTGTTCTGGCCTATTATTTTTGAGCAGAACTCTCTTGTAGAAAAAAAGGCAAAAGGGATTCTCCCAGCAGCTTTGGGAAGTCAGCTGCATGTGCATTCAGTCCCTTCCCTCAGAGGCAATTCCTGGCAGGCCCCGTGGCTGTCGCAGTAGTGGTGCTGGAACTAATGAAAGAGGTTCATGGCCAAGGCTCTTGGTTGGCTCTGCTGTGTTTTGCCAGCTTTGATATGGCACAGGAGCCCTGCAGACCAGCACGTGCTGGTGACATTTGGATTTCTGCACATTTGCCCTTTGCCAGACAGCTCAGGAAAAATATTGCCTACTGTGGACTCTGTTATCAGAAGGAGGTCAGATGAACGCTGGTGCTCTCCATGTGGGTGGTGTCAGCTCCCAAATCACTCGGAGCTGCAGTTCTGGCCCTTTGTGCTGCCCTAGTGCTCCCAAGGTACCTGCAGCCTCCTCTTGCTCTGCCTCTGCTCTCTAAAGCCAGATGTGGCAATCTGTGCGTCTCCTCTTCTTCCAGCTGTCAGAGCTCCCTGCTCCCCACAGTGGAGCTGCTGTGCCAAGGGTGCCGCGGTCAGCGGGTGCCAGGTGAAGGAGGTGCTGTGCTGGGCTTAGGTGGCTCGGAAGTCCCAGTAGAGAGGGAAAGGACAAGGGCCCTCATCTCTACTTTACACTGCAGAGTGGAATTCTAAATGGACTGATTCTGCCTCACTGTCCCTCTCCTGTATGTCTGAAAGGAGGTAGTGTAAAGAGAGATCATTCCCACAGCCCCTTTTAGAATTACAGAATTGTTAAGGCTGGAAAAGACCTCTGAGATCATCGAGTCCAGCCCATTAACCCAGCATCAGCACCATGTGGAAATTGAAAGGCACCATTTCTTTGACCCCTCACCAGCAAGAAGGCACCTGCTGTTCCTTCCAAGTGCTGTTCCTAGTGCTTTTGTAAGTTTTACTATCTCACACCTTTTCGTATGGGTTATATGAGGTATACTGTAGGAAAAGGTACACTATTGCTTATTCCTTTAATAATGGAGCATTGACTGAGCTGGTCTTAATCTATTCTGGGCATCTGTCAAGTCTGCTATCATCTTCAGCACAGTTGATTCCAAATACTGTGTGGGAAACTGTTTTGCTGTAAGAACATCTTCCCTAGCACAGACAAGTGCAATGTTTTGAACTCTTGAATCTTGGGTCCTCACTGTTCCCTCAGATTTTGCTAACCTACGACAGAAGCATTGGGAAAAGATTTATATAAATGAAATAGTTGTAGAGTGCAGAATTACTGTCATGTGTTTGTCTCCCGGTCGTTTTATATTCCTACCTTGTCCCTTTGTACTTGTCACTCTTCCAAGGGAAACTATAAATGAAAACCAGATTAAGGTCTTCCCAGAGCATCAGACCCAAAAAAGCCAATCTATGAGCAGAGGCAGCTTTTCAAAGGTGTTATCAGAAACTGAAGTTTTGTATTTTCTGCTCAGTGATGTTTTTTTCCATCCAGTGTCTGTGTCCGTGTATCTGTGAAGCATTTGGGAAGAGTTATTGAAAACACAGCTGGTGATGGCTGCCAGGAGAGAGACACAGCTCAGTTCCAAAGCTTACCCGGAAAGCTTATTCCTGGGATGAGTAAAACGAGCTTCAAATAACTATCATAAGGAGTATCTTTACCACACATTGCAATTCCCATCTGCAGAGTGTCTGGAACAGGAATGGTTTTGCTCTCCCTTCTGGGACCTGACAGCAGCCAAGATGCACCCCCACATTCCACCTTGCCTGGGTGGGGTCAGTCTGGCACCATGTCCTATTCAAATTTTTCAAGTCACCCCAGCTATGTGCAGCTATGTGTCCATAAATGTGCCTCCTGCCATCCTGCCCTTCCTTTTAGGTCATTTATTGGTCTGAAATCACTCAATATCCTAATCAAATGCTGTGGATGCTGAAAGAAGAGATGTTTCAATTGCTGAGCATCAGAACTCACCTGCACTCCCGTGTGCTGCTGCAGAGGCTGCGATTCCAGTTCAGTGGAATGAGGGCAGTGACTTGCACTGAAATGTCAGACCTGCCTCTCAGAGCTCAGGCATTTTCTGGCTCAGGTGGACAGAAGTTTGTGCTGGGAGTCCACCAGGAATCAGGCTCAAAGCTCAATGCTAATTTGCACAGGGTCTCAGCGAGGGCCCCCTCTAATTGCCTGTCCTGTTTCAGAGAGCTATTTGTTATCTGGGTTACTGGAAGATGTTGAAACCATTATCACAGGGTCTGTGATTGTGGTTCTGATTCAGCTCCTTCTTTGGAAGTCTGTGGGGACGTTTTGTGTGTCTTTGTGGGAGTTGAGCCAGGCCCTACATGAAGACACATTTGGTGCTGTTTCATTGGATCATGGAAATGCTTAGAGACAACAGCATGGTGCATGAAAGATTTTTGCAGGCCAAAGACCTTTAAAGGTTTGTCCCATTTTTTTTGCAGAAAGCTGAATTTTTAGTCTCTAGGTTGAAGGGTAGGAAAGTCAATGTGCTGTGTCAGTTAATGGATGGTGTGGAAGCAATGCCTGCTGTAACCTCCCACCTGTCCTGCTTTTGTTGTGCCTGAGCAGAAAATCTCACCTGGGCCTCAGCAAGTTGCCTGAGTTACTTGCTGACGAGGCAGAGGGAAGAAGGCATGTTTGTTTTATTTCCAGGCTGTGTGTCTTGGAAACATTCCTTCTTCTTGTGTTGTCTATTAAAATGTATATTCTGCTTGTATATGCTTAGGCCTAACCCCAGGGCATGCTGAGGGAACACAAAAAATGTCTTATTTCTTCAACTCCGTGTAAGTGGAAGTCTCTATAATGCTTTAGCATTACATTTTATAAATAATTATTACAGTATCTTAAGCTCAGCCTTGTTGAAAACATCTCAGGAATGGAAGAAAGGGAAACTGCTCCTTAAATAGACTGGGATTTAATCAGTTGGTGTGAAAAAAATAAGAAAATAAAACTGTAGTAGTGCTGCATGTAAATTTCCAAGCAAATATTAAAATAGAAAGGAATTGTAAAATTTCCTATCAGCCCAACAGGATCCTTGCAGTAGTGTTGTGGCCTGAGGAACACGAGTCATTCCTGATATGGGGTCCATGGATGCCTGCTGGACTTCCGTAGGGGGATGTCTGGCTTGGTCAAACGAGTTCAGAAGACAACCCAAGTCACTGCTGCAGTGCCTGGGTGGTCTTGTTATTTTGGGAATAAGCTTCCCAACTAGCTGTGTATTGAAGGTACAGAGAGGGTGCCATGGTGGTGGTGTAGAACCTGTGCCTTCATGATCCACTGGGGTGTTCAGATACGGGTCTGGAGAAACGTTACCATTTTTGAAGGCTGTAAACTGACATGCGTTTAGCATGTAAGTGAGGCAGCTTATGGATGGTGTTCTTGAAGCTTATGCCTTGGGAGGAAACGCGATGCTTTAGGAGAGTTTGGTTATGATGCCTCACAAAGAAAACAATCTGTTCATCCCAGGTTTAGGCTCTTTAGGAGGCCTGGAAACAAATCTAAACTTTGTATTAGCAGGGTGGTTCTTGAAGGTTGTGCATACTGTCCTGAAAAACAGAATGCAGGAGAGAGAGAATGTGTTATTCAGGCTCTGGCTTCTGTTCAGATGCAAAAGTATGGATCTGAGCCTTTCTTTGGTTGAGCTCCTGGTTGCCCGCTGATCCAAAAGCATCAGTCACTCCTTGGGAAGTGTAAGTGCTTCCTCAATGGCCACCCAGTCTGCGGCCTCCTGGGCTGTGCATAAAGGCTAGGAAAAGGACCATAATGTTCTAAGTCATGTGCAAATAGTGGGAAGATGGGAAATGTCTTACAGTACCAGGTGCTAAATTAGTCTTTTGAAGTGTTGACATTTCTTTTAAATGCATAAAGTTCCCAGGCTACACAAAACACTGCATTTGCAATTCAGATAAGTCGAATTAGAGTACTAATCTCAACCCTGTGTAATAGATTTTGAGCTGGAAATCCCTGGGAGTGGTGCTGATCAAGTCTGAAAACATGATTGACGAAGTCTCATGAGAAGATAGTCACAAAACATCCAAATGTGTTTAGTGTGGTTTAATAGGCTGTCATTTTGTCAAATAGGCTGGATTTAGAGAATGAAATTAAGCTACAGCATGACAAAACCTTGTCAATTAATAACACTTCAAAAAGGAACATGACAACTGTTCAAGGAAGATCATGAATACGAAGCAACTCCTAAGTAGAAGGAATTGGTAGATGCACCAGTTTCTCTCTGGAAATCTGATGCTAAAAGTGAGGCATCTCTCAGATATGGGCCAAACATACTGCAAGGTCAGCCTCCCGCACAGTTCTCGGAGCCTTCTGGATCTTGATGGAGTCAGCAAGCCAGGGAAGCGTGAAAACAGAAAGCAGGAACAAACAAAAATCAGAGTTTGGAATGATTTAAATGGTTCTTCAGCAAACTTGCCTGCAAGAGCTGACCTGCTGGTGTACTTGACTTTTTAGCATATGCAAAGCAAAATATGTCAAGAATCAGCAGAACCAACAGTATGGGGAAAGCTGCAGGGACTGTAACGTTGTGCTAATTCCATTTAAACCTTGAGGGATTCCATTAAAATGTGTCCTTCATGGACTCTCAAAACTTATTCTACACTTGAAAATGCGTCTGGTGAGAGCAAGCTGTTCACACCCGAGTATCTCTGTCAGTTGGCTGATGCTTTTTTCAAAGGGTGCTGAGAAATCACAGTATCTGCAATGGTTTCAGGGATAGGTACATGGAGTTGTGCTCTCCAAGAACCCCCAATCCAACCTGTCTGATGGATTTGACTAAATTTTTGCTTAAGAATTGGTCCAAACCAAAGAGTGTGAGCCAAGATGGCCCATCATGTTAAAGGGGTTGGATCTCACGCGTTTCTGTAGACGTCACTGGAGGTGGAGGTGTTGTTAGGGCTATTGCAATGCCCGGACTTCTTTGTTCTAAAATATCTGGCATCTGTTTGTTGTTGGGTTTAGGCTTTGTTTGTGACTCAGCTGTGGCCAGGACACAGTAACCTGCTACTGGCCGTGAATGCCACCCCATATTCCAGCTGCATTTGGGAACCTGTGGGTGTCAAGAACCTTGCAGTGTTTCCACAGTTGCAAAAATACATTGTCTTTCTCTCAATCCCTATTTTAGTGATTATGGCCGTGTTTGCACGTCTCAGGAAGGAAACTGTAATAGTGCCTAATGCCAGGGATATTTGAGGCAAGTGCTGGTAGGTGTGTCCCACCTGACAGATCTGGAACAAAAAGCAACCATTTGCTTCCGACCCAGAACTATCAAGGTTCTCACGGGAACAGTTTCGGAAGATACATTCTGGTGTAATGATTTTGTAACAGGGATAAATGACCACTATTTCAGCCATGTGAAGGGCCACGGACTCCTCTGGGCCTTACACCACAGCCAAGGATGAAAAGAAGTGTTTTAACTTTAGTGTCTTCTACCAGGCACTGGGAACAAGGGGCTCTTTATGATCCCTGTGATTTATTTGAACACCAGCCTGTTTCTTCAAGGTCTTTTTTACAGCAACATGCATCTGCCGGATGGGGTTTGGTGAGTGAGCAACCTGGTACCTTCATCCCAATTGCATCCCAGATCCCTGTCATTAATCCAATAATAACGACCAAGAAACTAAACTGAGGAGAATGTAAATTCCACCGTTTTCATGTAATGTAATATTTTTACCATGGGCAGGTCAATCAAATGAAAAGCCCTTCAGTTAGGGAGCTGAAATGCTGCTTTGTCTTAACTCAGTTTATTGTCAGGACCCGGTGGTGCTGCTTCATCACCCAGTGTCTTGTAATTACACTACCTAGTGGGATGGAGAATGGGAATTGGGTTTGCTCTTTTCTTTTGTGCTGCCCAAAAATGACTGAAAAGCAACACAGGATTCCCTCAGGACTGCCACAGTCATTGCAATTTTAGTGTTGAAAGGGAATTTCACATTCAACATTTGCAAATAGCCCAGAAAACCTTGCCACAGATTTTTGTCCCTGTGAAGCACAAAGCAGCTCTGTGGAAGAAGTGCTGTGGGAGTCTTGCTCCTTCCAGTGTGGTTTGGGTTTGTTTTTTATCTCCAGAGTACTTAATTAGGTGCTTCAGTTTAGAGCCTCTCTGTGGGTATGCAGTTGTTAAACACTTTAGTTGCTGATTGAAGGGTGTGATGAGTGAAAAAGGAGTATCCTACAGTCTTTACTGATCATTTTTGTATACTAAATAATAATATAAATCTCATAAAATAAGGATGCTTTAATCAGCCAGAATCCTAAGTACATTCCCAAATAAAATTTTCCACATTTAATTAAGTGTGCCTGAACAGGCTACCTGGGAGAACTAAAGCCATTAACAAATACTAGAGACAATCAAAGGAAAGGTGAGTGGACTTTGCTTCATCTCCCTTGCTCATTTCTATATTTAAATATGTGTTTTGGTCTTTTTCCTGCTTGGTGTAGTCTCTTTCTCCTTGCAGGGCTCTGAGTACCAGCTGAATTTCCCCAAAAGGGAATTGTTCAAAGGTGAGGTGTTTAGAGCTGAGAATCAGTGGAACATTTAATGCATCCAAATGAGCTGAAGTTTGGAAGTGTTTAACAAAGTGTAAATGGATGCTGCAGAGGAACAGACCTGCTTTAGAAGCTGTTGTGTAAGTCCATCCTAAATGCAAAGGATATTGACCCTTGAGCAAATGATTAATCAGATGTGCTAAGGTTTCAGTAATTCAGTAGCTTGCTGTTAAATCTTGGTGTGGTGTAGTGGTCTCGTCTGTAACAGTTATAACTTCCAGCCAGCATATGTAGAGTAAGTATATATGAATAAAACTAACGTGAATGTAACACTTGAAGGAAGGCCTGGGGCATTTGCACTTGAATTTTAGTGACCTGCTTGTCAGAGTTGAGGGGAGGATCTTTGGGTAAGAGAAGCATCCTTTGCCAGACACAGATATTTGAACTTTATACTTTCTATGCCAAGCAGGTTTAAGGGAAAAGGAGTGAAGAAAAACCTGGTTAGTGTGAATGTGGTGGAAACACAGCAAACGTGAGACGGTGTCTGCCATATGGATTTAACTGAATTTAAGTAGCTTACCTTTGCCAAAGTGGCATCCTCACTCTAGAACTGCTGCTGTCCCCATGGAGCCCCTAGTGCTGCTTTGGTGGATGTTGATACCCGATGGGAGGTGTGAAGATGGAGCCAGACTCCTCTCAAAGGTCCCCAGTGAAAAGATGAGGCAAGAGGCACAAACTAAAATACTTGAAATTCCACTTAAACCCAAGAAGAAACAATTTTACTTTGAGGATGGTCCAACACTGCAACAGATTGTCCAGCGTGGTTGTGGCTCCTCCATCTTTGGAGATACTAAAAACTCAACTGGACATTATCCTGGTCAGCCTGTTGTAGTTGATCCTCCTGCGACCAGGGGACATGGACCAGACTATCTCCAAAACTCCTTCCAGTCTTAGCTATTCTCTTATTCTGTGAGTGCTTGCAAGGGAAAAGAGCAGTTTGAAAATGGTGATGGAAGATGGACTTAGTGTCAAGAGACTAAACATTCAATCTGAAGGGAGGAAACTGTAGAACTTAAATAGAATCCAGTGGTGATGGAAGTTCTGGGAAATGTTGTGTGCAGTAGTGACTTACAAAGTAGTTGTGATCATAGAGCTGGGGAGTGAGAAGTAGGTATGGGTGAGTGACAACACACAGTGAGGGAAGAAAAGAGGACTCTAAACCAAATCACTTCCCTGCAGTGGGACAAATGGCAGAAGAAGCAGCAGCTGCAGTGAGTCCACCCAGGGCTGCCCCATCTGCAGGACTCTGGGCTGATAAGGGGAGAGCTCTTGGTGGAGGTGAGAAGGGTGGTTCATATTTATATTTATCTGAGAGGTAACTCTAGCATGAACTTCTAAGTGCACTTGTATCTCTACAGCAAACAGATAAACACTGATAACTCTCAGCATTGACTCAGAGCTGATAACACATCAGTCTGTCTCCAACCAGTCTCCACCCAAGCACGTGCCCTGCTGGTCCCTTTGTACCGCCCAGACACTGAGCATAACCCACTCCTTTGGTTGCAGAAAATCCTGAAACAAGTGCTTAGCCAGCCTCTGAACAGGGCAGAAAAGTACTGATCAACAAAACATCTCAGTGCACAGTTTTGCCCCCATGCTGGTTTGTATTTTGGTCTCTTGGGTGGCAATCCCCATGAGGGATTCAGTAAGATTACTTGTCAATAAAGATAAGGGTATTCATCTTCATTTGTTCCTGCTCAAAGATCCCCCAGATGGTAAGACACCAAATGGCCAACATTTGGAATGAATATTCAGTTACTTAAAAGTCTGGGCTGGACTTGACAGGAAGACATGTTCTTCAGGGTCGGGATGGAACAATTCACCAGTAGTATGTAGCCCCTCTCTGGCTCTTTACAATATTTATTCTGCTTTTGTTAGAGAAGAGTTAGAACCTTGATGTTTGAAAAGGTGAGGCTTGTGACTTTTGAGTTTCATATCTAGATTTGATGTAGCATTCCCATCAAGTATTTGGGCCCAGGACTTGTATCCACCAATGGAAGCCAGGTGCCTTGGTTATATATATGCAGTATTCATAAAGCTTTAGGGGTGCACAAAGTTGGAAGATGTATTTAGGCTTATCTGTTCTGCTGTGGCTTTTGTCATCCATCCAGGCACAGAATGGAATTTGAAACATCAACATCATTGTTTAATGTCAGCTTGTCTCTCGTGCTATGTCAGTGTCCTTATTTGACTTGAAACTTTCAGATTCTTCAAGGTGACTTCTCATTCCTGGGAGGGCTGAGAGAACTGGAGCGTTCAGTGTTTAAACAAATACGTAATGTCATTCCAGTGCTCAATTCTTCAGTGACTCTCAGCTAATGAGCTGGAATTTGTTCTGTGAGTGTGCAGGAGTCAATGCTCTTCATCACCACCCCGATACTCAGAGCAGGTTCCTGGTTTGGCTTACCTCAAGGTTAATGGTGCATCTTTTGGCAAAAGGTGTGATGTGTCATCATTAACCATTTAAATCATGCAAAGTGCTGGGGAAACTTACTGGAGTGGAGGAGGAAGTGGTGTTTGCCTGGCCAGAAGATGCACGGTCTGCTCAAGGAGGGCAAATTCTGCATGTGAGTGTAGCTGTCAAAGGGAACCACTGGTGTGCAGCCCTTGAATCGATGCTTGAGCCCTGTGGGGTTTACTTTTTTCAAGTGGCTCCTGCAGTATCTCAGATACTGTAGAACTTTCACTTGTGACTGATCACTTGTGACCCTGGCTGCCTAGTGCAAGGCTTAGCCAGCTGGAGAAAAACAGTGTAACTCAGGGAAATTAAGTCAGTCCCAGTGCTTTCTCCTTAGTTTATTGTCATTTCACCACATTTTAGTCTCTGTGTGGCAGTCCCAGCTGCCTATGGTAGGAATGACTTCATGCACATCTTCTTTTAAGGGATGCAAACCCTGATTCTATATTCTTGATTTTTGCATCATGTTTATATAGTAAAAGAAGGAAAATATGGCAAAACAGCTCAAAGAGGAATTTAGTGGTACTGAGTCCTCTTTTACAGCAGCTAAATGTGATATCCTCAGTAGCTTAACTCAGCATCCTCACACAGGGAAGGGTACAGGTGCAGGTGCTGTAGCAGTATAAAAGTTCCTTCTTTTAGACCAGCAACAGCAGTTCTAAACATGGTTTGCATTGGTGCTGTGCACACACAGGAATTTGTGACTCTGGAGTGACTCTGTCTGTGGGATCTCCTCAGTCCATGTGTCCCTCATCTGAAAGCAGCATGTGTTCAGCTTCTTTTGAGACCCTTACAAGCTATTCCACATTCAAATGCAAATACTTAACCAAAGCTTAACGATCATATGATTCTTTAGACAGTAAATCTGGTGGTTCAGAGCTGTACACATATTTGGCAGATTATAGGTTTACCACTGGCAGATAATCTTTTAAAGAACTGTGGCTTTACTCCTTTTGTTAACTAATTAAAAAAAAAAAGAGAAAGAACTTCAAGCTGTAATTAGACCTCTTAAAACACATATTACTCCCTGAATGGTCTATACAACTAGGATCAATGTATAATTAGGAGGTTTCACCAAACATTATTAAAGCCAGTCATGTGTCCTAGGCCATCAAACATTTATGTGTAGAGGAGACTGAGAATAAAGTCAGTACGAAGGTGTGAATAGAAACCACATCATACATTTTATCTGTTGGACCTGATGTTCTTAGAGGTCTTTTCCAACCTATATAATTCAGTGGTTCTGTATTACAAATATTTAACTCCAACCATGAAAGCTTTTTTCAGATGTAAATTCTGGAAGGATTGTGTCACATCCATAGCTTCTGGTGTTTGCTGACACTGGTGATAGTAATGAGACCAGGTCCCTTGGACCCCATGATCTGTCACTGTTGTTTTCTATGGCTTGCTGATAGTTTAAGAAATGTAGAAGTTGGTAGGTGGAGTTTTCTATTCCTTATCGGCACATCCCCAAGGCATAAGGATTTGTATCCCTTCTGACACTCACTTCTATTTTGAGGAATTGGGTTTCTTTTGCTTTATGGCTAGAGGGTGTTTTTCCTTCTATATATTTGGGAGATGGGAATAGGAGAGCAGGTCCACTGACCTTTTGTAC
The DNA here is from genome assembly GCA_013400655.1 of Mystacornis crossleyi. NCBI lineage: Eukaryota > Metazoa > Chordata > Aves > Passeriformes > Timaliidae > Mystacornis > Mystacornis crossleyi. The sequence continues at coordinate 41,094 of VYZQ01061817.1, read as the reverse complement.
CTCACACTCATAGGTACGAGTGCTTTCTCCGTGTGTTAATTTCTGGTGGTGTCATCTCTTGAAGGGAAATTCCCAAGAAGGCTGTGGCAGTTCTCAGCAGCCACCATTCTTGCCATATGTTGATGGTTTATTGTGTACTGCAATCTTCCCTGGCTTGTGTCTCACCAGCCACACAAGTTGGAGAAAGGCACTGGAAGCCCTTTGGCATCCTGAATTGCTCCCGGAGCTCCCAGCAGGCACGCTGTGTGGTTTAGGTGTCCCTTCCCCGTGCCACATCCAGGCTGGTGCCTTGGCACGGTGCTGCTCCGTGGCTGTGGCTGCGGAATCTCGGCACAGCCAGGGAGCGGCGCTTTGGCACTGACACACGGGCGGGGAGGGGGATTGATGCCATGCACTCATTCCAAAAAACCCACTGCATCTCTCCAAACCAGGAGATGTTGGCAGCTCTCATGGAGGTGCAGACAGTCTCTGATATGACTGCTTTCCAAAATTAAAGACAAATTAATTGCTTGCTCTAATAGTGCCTTGTTTCAAAAAAACTTAAGTTTCAAGCATTTCTTTGTAGAAAAACACTGTTGAGGTGATAACTATTGAGGCTGCTGGGCTTAACCTATGGGGAAGGAATTAGGTCAGGCCCTGAAAGCTGACTCAGATATTTTCAGTTTTCCTGCCAGAGACCTACTTGCATAGATGAACAAATTGCAGAAGAGTTCCCAAGTCATATAGAAAGAAATAAGCTTCTTCAATATATATCAATTTCTGCTTGGGAAACAGTGAAATGCAGTTAAAGTCTGAGCTACCTATTCTGCTTTGAGCACAGACAGAATTGAGCTGGTGTCAGCCCTTTTTGTCTCGTTAAACTCCTGAGAACCTTGAGGTAGGACATTAATGGAAAAGCAGTGGGGGAAAATCCAGTGCAGAGGAAATGGCAGAGGTGTCCTGCTACAGCTGTGGAGGAGAGCAGAGTTTCCTAGGCATGCGGAATATCTGACTTTGCCATGTGTTTGTGCAGGTTGTCATGTCCACATACACTTGGAGAGGAAAAGGGATGTTCCTATGGGTGTATGTGTATAAATGTACACAAAAAATAGCAGTTGTCTGTATTGCATACGGAGTGGTTTCGGGACCAGTTTCTGAGTGGTTCATGGAATGCCTGTGGTCCAAATGAGCAGCAGCATAAGAATTTGAGAGTTGTTTTGTTGTTTGTGGTTTTTTTCTTCTTATGTGAAAAACAAAAAGACAAGGCCTGTCATGGATGGGACCATTTTTTTGTCGTGGGGAGCTCCCCGGCTGTGCCTCTTCAGAGGCAACTAAAACATAAGTTTTGAGTGACTGATTAGAGATGGAAGATGGGGAGGTCCCAGCTCATTTTAACAAATTAATGTTATCAGTTCCAACAGGGTGCATGCTAGCCAAAGGTCCCAAAGAACTGGTAAGAAGAGGTATTAGCTCTTTATCCTAGATATAGAGCTCCAAAACCAGGCACAGTATAGAACTGACTACAAATAATTCCCTAAATTGTTTTAGATTTTTGTATGTTTAGCCTAGTTGTCAAAACTTAATGGCTGCATGGTCCATAGTCTTGAATATCTGATCTCAGAAGGGCAATATTATTGAGGTCTTTATGTGGATTATGCTTTTTAAGACTGCTTTTATACCCAGATGAAGTCAAAATCTCATGACCTAAGTTTGAATACCACTGCTTCAAAGAACATAGTTTAAATATTAAACAGATATTTGGAGTGTGTCAGCATGGAATAAGCCAGGGAGGAGGATTTGAAGAGGAACTGAGAGAGAAGAGTGAATGTGTTACTTGTTGCAGATGATTTCATTGTATTGGGCATCTGGTTCCATGGTATTGATGAAACTGAGTCACTCTACCACAAAAGGAATACTTGGTGCAGTTTTCCTGCTTTTCACAAGGATTGTAAGAGGAACCTTCTAACAACATTGTTTGGAGGAGATTCCTGTCCAGTGCGTTCACTGGGAATGATACTGGCTGGTGAGCACAAACTTGTGTCCTTTTTCTGTAGGTATTTCAAATTTGAGGAACATGCAGTGCATTTACAAACTTGTCATTCTCCAGGTGTAAGGTGGTCTCCAGGCAGGTGACTACTTTGCCTGTCACCCTCTCCGTGATCCAGATCTAGACTTGCTCAGAAGCCACAGCCAGCCTCCAGTTCCCTGCTTCCTAATTCTGCATGACTAAGCCTTTCAGCACGTTATAAATACTGTTGCTCATTCCAAAGACACTGGTTACCTGGGCACCAGTGGCAGCATATTTCTGCGGTGCAGTGGTTGCGCGTTGGGTAATTGACATAAATTAAATCCCTTGAGTCACAGTACTGCCCTTTCTGCTCACACCCATGTGTGTGAGTTACGTATGTGCAGCTTTTGGGAGAATGCAAGCAGCACTGCACACACCCTGCCAGCAAACAAGGAACTTGTATTCCTGCAGAAAATGGGTACTGCTCCCGAATTCACACCAAAATATGAGGAAGTGAAGAGTACACAAAAGTATTTTGGTTTTGTGGCTATTGGAATCCTCAAAATATTCTTTTCAACCAGGGATTACAGTGAGGAAAACAATGCAAACACGTCAGTGGTAGATTTTGCTCTGCTGATGGGTATATTTATGACTGAGGCACATGGCTTGGTGTCCGCATGGCATTTTCCGTGTTTGTGAATGAGAGTTGTGCTCTAGCTTGGCTTTGCTGTAGGGCACAAAATCAGTCATTTCCCTTGAGTTTTTCCTGTCTGAAGAAGGAGAATCAGTAATTGCTAATTATTCCCAAAGCACTTTCATGTTTAAGGACGTATCATAAGCATCGAATCATAGAATGGTTTGGGTTGAAAGGGACCTTAAAGCCCATCCAGTTCTACTCCCTGCCATGGGCAGGGACACCTTGCACTATCTCACGCTGCTCCAAGCCCCCTCCAACCTGGCCTTGGACACTCCAGGGATGGGGCAGCCACAGCTTCTCTGGGCACCCTGTGCCAGGGCTTCACCACCCTCACAGGGAAGATTTCTTCTTAATATCTAATTTAAACCTGCCTTCCTTCAGTTTAAATCCCTGCTGCTCTTCTCACAAATGATCTGCAGAATAATGACAGTAAATTGAGGATTTGTAGAGGTTACATTTGTGGAAACAGATTTCCCTGTGCTTACGACTTTCTGCATTGACTGTTTCATTTCTGCCCCTGCAATTACTTCTGGGTGTAGCTCAAGCTGCTTAGATGGCTGAGAATTTGCTTGTGCTCATGTATGAGGTATTCAGGCATCAAAGCATCGTGTCTTAGCCTGCACTCAGCAGCACCCAGAAAACTGCAGGGGCAGTGAAAGAGCTTAGGGTGAAAATCAGGTCCTTGCAGTTCCCAAAAGTGTTGCTTGAAATGGGCCATTAAGAAAATTCTATTAGATAAACAATTCTTTTTTGTCCATTTTAGATTGTGTTGTGCTGAATGTGAAGTATATCCCCGTGCTGTGGGATTGCCCTTTACCCAGAAAGGCAGGTAGCTCCCTGGGCAGCTGGACGCCTCCTTCGTGCTCCTGCCCTGTGTGGCTCCGAGTCATTTCTGCAGGTCCTGCTTACAGAGCACACGGACGTTCGTGGGGTTCTCAGTAAAGCTCAGGTCTCCTCTGAGAGTTGTGGGGAGGTGTCTGCTGCTGTTCAAGGCAAGTGGAGTCAGATGGGTGCTCAGCACCTTTGAAAGGTTCCATTATTCCGTAGCGTTTAATGAAGGAAGACATTTAGTTTGGGGGATTGCAGGTTCAACTCTTGCCCAGCCTTGAAGAGCCTTTAGGATTTCACAGTCAGAGCCTGTCCTTGGTGCTCTGGGGAGGCTGGGTTGTGCTTGGCGGAGTCGCTGCTTCTGGATCCCAGAGCAGGTATTTTTACATTCATCCACCTCCCCAGACCTCCCCAGCTCAGGCTTAGCAAGTGTGAGTTGGGAGGTGGGAATAAACTGGGGGGTTTCTGCCTCTTTTAGAATGTATTCTTGAGTGTCACTGAGTAAAGGTTTTATTATTAGTTTTCTTTCATGCCTATAAATCTTCACAAAAAATATAGTCCCGTTCTTCTGGGAAAGAGACAAATGTGAAACAACTCTCAAGTTCTAAAAAATAAGCATATACAGGAGGATCATTTTCCAGTCACATGAATTTGTATTTCCCTGACTGTTGTCCACCCTGAATTTAACAAGCCAAGGGAGGACCTGCTAATGTTTATATTTCTTTTCTCAGTATTTCTGGCTCCTTGTGCTCTCACGGGGTTTGGTTGGCATTGGTGAGGCGAGTTACTCCACTATTGCACCAACCATCATCGGAGACCTGTTCACCAAAAACACGAGGACCCTTATGCTGTCTGTTTTCTACTTTGCAATTCCTCTGGGCAGGTAAGTGACACAAAGGTTCTTTAATCTGGTTTTGGCTTTTCTCTTAAATAAACTCACACAGATCTAAAATTGATCTAATGATGATAGTTCTTGACTTTGGTTGGAATGGTTTAGACAGGAAAATATTGTGAGCAGTGACTAATTAGTTGCAGGAATTAGATTCTTTTTTGGCCCTGTTACTGGTTCATGTGTGACTGCTCGGAACTAATGGGAAGTTTGTTGTCGGTTTGTTTAGGTTTTTTTCCACTTTTTACAGCAATGGGGTGGAAATGGAATCAAAATATTTTAGCTGACTTTTTCTTTCAGCTGAGTTTCCTTATCAGCCCAACACAGTATCTGATTGTTGGGACAGGAGGGAATCTGTCATTATTTTTATTTTTTAAAATAATGGCTGACCCTCTATTGTGAGAGTGTCGGCAGGGTGGCTTTGCATAGTTTGCATACCAATTCCCAGAGCTGGACAACATCCTGTGCAAAAGGGGCACTGTGGGTTGATTTCCAGCAGGGAATACATGGGCAACATGTTCCAAACTCAGAGAAAATTTCTGGTGGTGCATTTTACAAGCTGGAACACTTACCCGTGAGGTGAAACTCCTTTTGCTCTTGAGGAAAAAGGGAGAAACAGATACTTAACTGGTGAAAAGAATATTTTGCCAAGAGGACCAAGGATTCCAAGTATTCACATACAGAATTCAGTGAACTAGAAAGAAATTACAAATATTCCTCTTGTTGAGCCTGACGTTGGGACTTCATTATCTTAATATCCAGCAGCAGCGTGGATTACAAGGCCATGGAGAATAGGACAAGGGCTGTAAACTGGAAGAGGTTTCAATTTGATATTAGGAAAATATTCTTTCCCTGTCAGGGTGGGGAAGCCCTGGCACAGGGTGCCCAGAGAAGCTGTGGCTGCCCCATCCCTGGAAGTGTCCAAGGCCAGGTTGGACAAGGCTGGAGCAACCTGGGATAGGGGAAGGTGTCCCTGCCCATGGCAGGGGGTGGAACTGGATGGGCTTCAAGGTCCCCTTCAACCCAAACCAGTGTGTGATGATTCACGTGTTGATTTTGGGGCCTGCCTGGGTAAAATGTCCAGTTTCGGGGAGGTTGTAGCTGGCAACCTCCAAAGCTCAGCAGACTCTTCAGTAAAGGCAAGGGGCAACCCACAGTTGCCATCCTGGCAACTTTGAGCCAAGGCAATCTCAGCAACAAATGCAGCAGTTGTGAAAAAGGGTATTTACCTTCAGTTCAGGTTGAGAGAAACGTGGCTATGTTCACTTTTAGTCTCCTGTGATGCACCTTTTGTCTTACATGTGGCCAAAGGTCTCCCATCAAACTTCTTGCATGTTTTTGTTCCAAGCTAACAGAAAGTGGTTTCTTCCTGCATAATTAGAACCAAGTACTATTAAGTGGCTAGAAGAAAAATCTGATGATGGAATATTGTCTGTCCTTGAAGGGCATTTTTTAACTGAAAGCTTGAACATAAAATTGCTTAATATTCATATTAACATAGAGAAAGGCCCTGATGTAGAAATGAAATTGGAAATAAATTATCTTTGAGTTTTTGTTTCCATCCACTGTAGATTGAAAGGTCAGCTATAAACTTCCCAATTTCCATCAGATTTGGACATTTTTACATCAGCAGTGCTGGGCAGAGTCACATACTAGCCACCATCTGCTTCAATCCTGTAGGACAAGAGAGCCAAGGACACACAGTTGGTTGTGCCTCTCTTTGCCTTTGTCTAAGAACAGCTGTGAGTGTGGCACACTTAAAGCTCTGACCAACTCTCATCTTGGCCTTTCTTGCAGTGGCTTGGGATACATCACTGGGTCGAGTGTGAAGCAGGTTGCTGGAGACTGGCACTGGGCACTGCGGGTAAGTCCCTCTGAATGACACATCTTAATGAGAGTTGGTTGGTTGGTTGGTGTTAGGAAGAGTTCCTTCACACAATGGCTCAACCTGTTATTATATCTGGAAGGTGAAGGATTGGAAATTACATCTGTGGATGTTAAGTGCATGGCAGATGCACTCTCTAAGCTAAGGCATGTGGGCTTGGATTGTGGGACTTGGTGTTTTCCCTGCTTGGGAGCAAGAATTTTCCAATCACTTTGTTATCAATCAATCTATCATGACTTCTTGATGGGGACAGGAAGACAAGGAATTGGCCTTAAATCAACTCCACAGTCTTTCAGTCCCCTGCTGTCAAGAAACTCTGAGAATGGCTTCCTGCTTTGAGGAAAAAACACTTTGTTCCAGTTTCCGCTTGTTTTTCTGCTGTGAGACAGTCAGTTTCCTTCTATTTTAACCTCTTGGGACTCTGATAAATGAGCTGAAGAGATAATCCACTCCAATCACACACTCACAAACAGCTTCTGCACACAAAGATGTCTTGAAAGAGCTGAGAGGAAGTGGCCCAGCAGAACTGGTTTCTGACCTTTGGTGCTGTGGGTGGCATGTGAGGTGCATTCTCTGGCTCTGGCACTTCATGGAGATCATGAATCTCATGAAGCTCAGGCCAACACCATTATAACAGCAGGTGAAGAAATACAGGGGTTCCCATCTGAAGCAAACATGCCCTCTGTGACACAGGCCATGCCCAGGGTAAGCAAAGCCGGGAGCATCCCCACGAACGGTTCATATGTAGCTGGGAGAGTGGAGGGCAGTTTCCAGCTGTGCACCTGGAGTGGAAAGTGGAGTAGCCTACAGCTTCCTGCCAAGAGGATGCTGCCTTGTTAGACAGCAGAAATACTTAAGGGTAACATGAACTTTTGAGCAGAGGCCAACACAAGGAGTGAGAACTCCAAAGCCCCTCCTCTGATCAGTGGGCTTTAAATGGAGCGCTCTTGGAAAACCCAAATCTGTCTGTAAAACCCAAATGGTTAATTTGTGCAAAGAGATCATCACTAGGACTTTTCAGGTGGTGTCTTCACAGTTACCCTGAGAAATCCAGGATATTTGCAAGACTGTACCCCTTACAGGTCATGATTTCCACTATAAATGACACAATGGTGCAGGATTCCCTGGCTGTACAAAATCTGGGGAATCTGATGAGCTGCACACATCTGTGGTGGTTGGTTTGGACACCATTGCTCAGTTTTTGTAGTCACACAGCACACAGAGAAAGCTTCCAGACATCAGTGTCAAGCAGCTTCCATTCCTATGACAATTATTGTGCTCTTGCAAGATGGGAATGATTCTCCAAGATGATGCTTCCCTCTGTGATCTCCTGTGGGCTCCAAATCCAGAAGAGGTCAGGAATAATCCGTACTTCAGTGAGCTGAAGAAGACAGAAGGACACGTGGGGAAATGGCAGCTTTGTCTCTGGATCTAACAATAAAGCAAATGTTTCACTGGAGCATTTCTGAGTGTCCATGGATATTGTCCTGGTGGGTACTTAAGGTTTTAGATCAAAATCAAAGAGACTTGAAATCATCTGGCTGTAGAAAAAACAGCATTTCCAACATTTGTTAGCAGTGCTGTGTCTTGTGTTCAGCTGTCATAAGGCTTCAGTGTATTCCTGGATGAGGGATTTTCCTGACTTCTAAGTTCTGAAATACTTTTGTGTTTCCTTCCCTAGAAGGATTGTAGGTTTGTCATCTTTGGACATGAAATGCTGCTCCATGTGTAAAGGCCATGCTCAGGTTAATAATGGAAGCATATTTTTTTTTGGAACACGATTTTTTTTTTTAAATAGCATGTCTAGATGAGATGATAGTTCAGTGAAATCCATGTTCCTATTTTCCTGATGGAACTATTTTCCATTCTGAAAATAATGGAATTTCAGTGTGAAAACAAGGATAGTTTTTATAGCTTGCAAAACACTGTGGAATCTTTGTATTTTTGCCTAGTGCTTGGGAGAAAGGATTGGATACTGGGAAACCAAGCCCTTGAATGTGTTGTTTACCTGTGTTCCAGCCTGAATTTTCTATGTTTCTTGGTCTGTTGTACTGAGGTAACCTGAGGACGATGCCTGAAAATGGGAAGCCATTGTGGAAGCTGGAAGAGGGATGTATGTCCAGCTAGGGTTTTCAAAGCCAGCAGGTTCCCTACATCCAGAAATCTTTCAGCTGGTCTAATTGCCTTTTAAAGGCTTCTGCACGCACCCTGAAATCACCTGGTCTCTCAGCCCAGCTGGGAGTAGGGTTCCAAAGAGTTAAACATCACTGAAGAATCATGTTTAGATGAATCTTGGTACTTCATAACACCGTGGGAGTGCCTTAATCAGAGTCTTTTCAAAGCTGCATGTTTCCAGAGTGAGATAAGAGAGTCCAGGGAACGACATGGAGGACGGAAAGGAGCAGATGCCTTGGTGCTCACAGGTTCTGACTGGCTGTGAGGAGCAGTCACTGAAACCAAACCGATGTATTCTGCTTCTTCCTGACCAGTCGAAGCAAGCCCTCCTGACTGCTGTGCTGATTCCCTGCTCCTTTCTTGCAGGTATCTCCGCTCCTAGGAATGATAACAGGGACACTCATCTTGATATTTGTGCCTGCTGCAAAAAGAGGAAATGCTGAACAACTTGGGGGGCAGCTGAAGGCTCGGACTTCGTGGCTGAGAGACATGAAAGCGTTGATTAGAAAGTAAGAGCACTAGTAAAAACTATGTTTTGTCTCTAATGCTTAACTGGAACATCCAGTGGTCTGGATTTAGCACAATGAAACTGGAAGGTGACGACGTGCAGGGAGTTGCAGGAAGTTTAGTCTGTGGACCTAGGAAAGAAAATCACAGTTACATGAGGTATCGACTGCTGTGACAATGATGGATTCCAAGTTTTGCTCTAACCTTTCCAAGACTGACATCTAAGAAAAAGTCTGCTTTTTTTGGCTCATACTTCACAAAAATCAGGGGTTTTGAAGTGTAGAAATTGGTGTGTTCCTGTATTAATTGTTGTGGCACTGTTGTTCAGACACTTAGATCCTTTTTCTTCTTTGAAAGAGCTATTTTGCTGAGGGGAACAAGAGAGTTTTAGCAATTGAAGGAAAAAAGCACACAAAAGCTTGCACTATGGCAAATTTAAATATATGTTTATACAACCACGTGTGACTGAATCAATGAGAACTGAATGTGCTTGGGCACTTGTATGTGTGCATAAAGGTTCACGTGCTCACGAGCGTTTAAGCAGCTGCACTTCCTTCCAGAAAGCTGGCCCGTGAATGTGCCAATACTTTCACCTGGGAATTCAGGATTACCTTGTAATTCTGATGGGAAACTTGTGATGTCCTTCATTTTTAGAACTACTGGCTAGAATACCTCCCTGGTATTCTCATCCAGTGTCAAAGGACTATGAAAAGTGATGATAGATAATTTATCAATATTTCTATGTTACTGCTTTTGGCAGTTTATGTGAGTAGTAACCATATGGTGGCACAGATGGGGAGGGAGAAGTGAAACTGCTCATCCAGGTTAACAGGTGACACTGGGGTGAAAGTCCTGTAATTCACATGTCATGTCTTAGTGGCCAAGTACTGATTGTCTCCTCAAACAGTCCCTTGAGAAACAGTCCTGTGAAGCATCTCTGATGAGTTCAGTATATTACTGTCAGTGGAGCATCACATGTGAATATTCCATGCTTTGTACTTCGTGTTACCCCTGCCCCTTGGCAAAGGGAGGTGGCAGGTGTGGGGGAACGCTGGGCTTTGTCACTGAAGCACTGGCTCCTGCGTGGGGCTCCTGCTTTTTGACTTTCCCCACTAAACCTTCTCTTGGTTTGGTCTCCACAGCCGCAGCTACGTGTTCTCATCCTTGGCCACCTCAGCTGTCTCCTTTGCCACAGGGGCACTTGGCATGTGGATCCCTCTGTACCTTCACAGAGCACAGGTGGTGCAGAAGACAGCAGAGACCTGCAGCTCCCAGCCCTGTGGCACCAAAGATAGGTGAGAGTCAGAGCCGGCTGCTTTACAGAGGGGGAGAGGGGGTGGGGGCTTATTTACCAGAGGAAACAGGCAAGTCCCACAGAGACAAGGTACTAGAATGTCTGTAATTTCCTCTAGGTCCTTGCAACAATGATAGGAAATGCTGGGATTGTAAACTAGGTTTTATTTCTCTATTTCATTGCATGAAGTCAAACAAGGGAGAAGCAATGACCTCAGCTCTGTCTCAGTTCCCAGGCTGCAGTGCAGAGTAGAAAAGAGAAATCCTCTAAGGAGGATGTTTGGAGAGCTGAGAATTTGGTTTCTTATGACCCACTGGTGATAGCAGCAGAATAAGCTGGCAGGTTGGGAAGTCCCAGTGGTGGCTGTAATTCAGAAGCTGGAATGGTTCCCCTAAAGCTGCAGGGACTAATCCTGTAGGCTTTTATTTCTGTGTGAGGCAGGACTTCCCTGTTTTATTGCTCTGTAAACTGCTGTGTGTGCTGAGTTTTGCTGAAGAATGTCCCAGAGATCTGGGGCCCTTTGGGCTGGAGTGCTGGATGTTATACAGTGGTTTGGGTTTTCAGTCCTGGTTATGGAATATCACTTGCAGCACATAAGCTGTGAAAAGTAATTCTTCATTTTGTGATTTACCATGGTGGCACAAACCAGGAAATGCTATAAAATCTTTCCTCCAGGTAGATAAAAGATGTAAAAAAAAAGCCTTTTGTCAGCTCTTTTGCTTTTTCGCTCATGAGGGAAAATAATATTAGGAAAACCTTCTTGCCGTAGCAGACGTAATCCCATCTCAATTAAAGTAGTTGGTGGTGTGGAATCCCATCAACCAGAGTGTCCAGCAGGCAATCTCAGGCTGTTCTGCCAAAATGCAGTGAGTGGAACACACAGCTCCAGCTTGACTGCCCGGCTGCTGTTTACAAAGTGAAATTCCCCCTCCTTGATGACACCTCAGTTTTGAACTGCCCTCAAGCCACTCTAATGTGGTTGCCTGTAATCCAAGTCCTGCACATATAATGTGGAGGATCCTCCTGGCTCTTTAAACTGAAATTAACACATTTCAAACGTGTAACCTAACAGCAAGAAGCTTCTCTGAAGTGGCCTGAAAGGAGTTATAAAGTCAAAGTATGTTGAAAATCACTGATATTTAAGAGACTTGTAAGGTTTCCTTGCCCTGCAGCTTCCTGGTGCCTGTCCATGGTTTCCCCTTACATGATCAATGTACAGGTTATTAATTAGTTTTGTGTATGTATAATTAGTTGGTCAAGGGACTTTGTAGCAATCTCAGTTCCACCCAAGAAAGCAGTGTGAGCCCTTTGTACCCCTTTGCCCGTGGATCAAAGCCTGTGTACAAGGATAAATTTCATGTGCTGTGTTTTTCTTAATTGCAGAGGAAGAGGGCTAAAATCATGAGCATTTGTTTAATTTAAAATTTTCAAAGCCATTGTGTAGATTTCCTTTAGTCAGTTTATCCTAATAATTTGTCCAAACACTATGCCCCTTTTGGGGAAAAACTAAAAAAAAAAACCCTGCCACCTTTCACTTATTTTCTCTTTCTTTCTTTCTTTCTTTCTTTCTTTCTTTCTTT
>VYZQ01061817.1:0-29153 GCA_013400655.1 Mystacornis crossleyi | reverse complement strand
TTTAATAGTTTGATCTTCGGGGCAATCACTTGCTTCACTGGCTTCCTGGGAGTAATCACAGGGGCAGGAGCAACCAAATGGTGCCGGTTAAAGACCCAGCGAGCTGATCCTCTTGTCTGCGCCGTTGGGATGCTGGGCTCGGCCATCTTCATCTGTCTGATCTTCGTGGCTGCCAAGAGCAGCATCGTGGGAGCCTATGTAAGTATAATCCTTTCCGTGTGCCAGCCCCTACCAAGCTCCTTACAAGACTGCCTGCACTGTCCCCTGCAGAAAGCCTGGAAGGTTTTCTTGCCTTTGCCCCTCTGAATGTCCTTCTTTTTGCCTCCCGGCATTCTGGCTCTATCTAAGTGTGCCTGATATCTCAACTGCTTATCCCTGCTGCCATCAGAATTCAGAGCTCCATGGAAACCCACAGCCTTTGGGCCGTTCTAGCTGCACCTCAGTCCACACCTTTACTGCTCTTGCTTAATGTTTTGGTACAGGAAAATTGAGCACTTCCCTTGCAGTAGCTGCAGTGGTACCAGATGACAATTACAGTGTAATTTGTCTGTGGGCAAGCTTTTGGCTCCCTTTCCATACCATTCATTTCCACAACTAGGTGGATTGCAGCAGGCCAGTATTAATTACCCAGTAATTTCAGTTTGTTGCCTGTGTTACCATAGCCCCACCATAGCCCAGGAACCTACAGTTCTTGATGCTGCACAAATGCAGATTAAATACGGCCCCTCTCTGAGTGCTTATAATTGAATTATATAAAAAGATATCAAATAGATCCACTTAAATAGAATGGTTTGGGTTGGAAGGGACTTTTGAAGGTCATGTAATCCAATCCCCCTGCACTGTGCAGGAACACCTTCCACTAGACCTTGTTGCTGAGAGGCCCCTCCAATCCGGCCTTGAATGTTTCCAGGAACGAGGCATCCACTACCTCCTGGCCACCCTGTGCCAATGCTTTACCACCTTTGAAAAAAACTCCTTCCTTACATCTCATCTAAACTGACCCTCTTTTAGTTAGACTGAAGGGAAAAAGAAAAGCTCAACTATACTAATCCAGCCTTGGGCTAGAATCTTGCTTTCAGTAGGGAGTAAAAATCTAGTTACTGAACAAGTCCCTTGTTCCCTTTAAATGTCAGAATGAGAGAAGCCTGGGACCTGGCAGAAGTTTATGAGATGTGAGATGTTCAGAGTAGTGGGATCCCTTCTGAGAGCTCACCCTTCACTTCCACACAGCAGCACACACTCAGCCAGCAAGGAGAATTCATTTACAAGTAACCAGCCCGCTGCTGTTCCTCATTTCTCTGTAGTTCGAGCACTGGCCTGCCATGGCTCTTTGCTGAGTGTTCAGCAGCTGTCACAGTTCTGGGGAGGCACAACCAGAAAGAGTGGAAGTTCAAAGTCGTTAAGACAGAGCCAAGAATACCTCCTCTGGCTATTTAAGATTCAGGTCTCTGGTCTGTGTCCATGAACTAAGGTTTGAATTGGCAGAAAAATTACCACCTCAGACAACCTGTGAGAGGGTGTTACTGGCTGGTGAATCATTAACCCTCCTTTCATTGATCTATCACACCCCGCACCTGCTCCCTCCGCCTCTTTTTGCAGACAGAGCTGTGATTTTCTCCTTTTCAGACCTAGTGACAGACATGCTCATTTGTGGTGTTTGGTCTCTTTATACAGAAACCTCTCCCTTTCTAGGCTGGAAATACTGTTTTCAAAAACTGTGCAGCAGGAGGTGGCTATTAGTCTCATTTTAATCTTTTTTCCTATATTTTTTAGTAGCCATGTGACTATTATGCATTGTTTAAGTATATAAATATAGATGGTATCATTTCAACAATCCTGGAAACAATTTATTTTATTATGGATGAGCAGTAAATCTAATAAAGAGTCAATGATTTGCAAAGGAAGTTTCAGCTGCCTATGGAGGGGGTGTAAGTACTATGAGTAGTACTGTAAGTACTATCAGTACTGTGAGCCTGTTTGTGATGCTGTTGGGCTGAGGCAGGAAGCACTGCCTCTCCATAGCCCTGAATACTCTGCTGCTGGAAACCTGATGCCCAGAAAGGGAGGACAGGTCTGTGTTGGAGCTCCCAGTGTCTCATAACACAAGGTATTGTTGTGGCAGTGCCGTACTGAGTTGACTTTCCAAGGCAAGTTTCTAACACAAACTCTTGTTTTTCCATGTTTTTCCATGCCATTCAAAGAGCTGTTGCAATCTTGCAGACTTCCAGAGTGCTTCATTCCCTTCTATTTCAGTAGGAGACCTGCACTGCAAGGTTGCATAGTGTAGCAGCTTCTCACTGCTCTTTAAGTCTCATTGGTCCATAATGAAGGGGAGGGTGTTCTGTGACTGGTGGACATAATGATGGGCTAGGTTACCTTCCTTATCTCAAAATCCATCATAAAATCTCTTTCTGGAAACAATACAGTAAAATTTACAGGTTGATTTTCTTGTCTCTTGTCTTGAAAGCTTGTCCTGGCTCACGTCCTTGAATTGTGTGTCTGTGAAAGGCAAGGCAGTGTTCTGGTCTGTCCCCCAGCATGGTGGTGTTTGCCAGCCTTCTGTAGTGTGACTGTCCTTAGGCTTCTGTCACGGATCACACCATGCAAAAATTGACAGTGAATGTGTTTGGAACCCTCACTGGCTCAGAGCCTTAAAATTCTTACTTCCAAGCAATTAGGTGGGTCCCCATGAGATGATGTTCTCTCTCCCTGTGAGAGAGAGCTGTGGTGGCCACCAGATCACCATCTCCCTCCCTGCTTTAGTGAACAGTCGAGAGCTTTGATGCTGACTGATACAGGCATCAGCTTAAATGAAGTGTTCAGCACTCCAGCAAGAACCTGCAGAGACCTTGCTTTTTAATTTCTTGGTTTTCTAGGTTTCATTTTTTGGAAAAGACCTGCATTTCCACTAACGCGATCACCCTGTCCCTTACATGCTGTGTGCTGTCTGCTCTCTTCCTCCCCTGAACACATGTACTATTTCTCTCCCCCTCAGTCCTTTCTTGCAAGGGATTTTGGTCCCTGGGGGCAGTTGTTATTCCCATTCTGTAGAAGCCACTCCCAGCCAAGGCAGGTAGACAGATGACTTTTTTCCAGCCAATCTTTTCATATTGATCCAGTAAATTATTGGCAGTGATAAAGTGGCTGGCAAGGTGGAATAAAACAACAATTCTGTATCATTTAGCTGCCCAGAAACTTGTATTTCTTTCTTTTACTTTCTTGCTTGGCTGTATAGTCCAATCAGTTCTTACTCAGTTTTCCTTGCAGCTTGTGGATTTGTGTGTTGGAATCCAGCTCCTTAAGGCACCAATTTGCATATCTGTAAGTTCTACTTTTTCTGAAATACAGCACTTTGAAACTTGGTTTTCAAACCTGTCTCTGAAAACCCATTATCTGTGTGGCATCGTCATCTCACACTGCTCAGACATTTCAACTGCAGATTTTACACTTGTTTAAATCTCCAAGTGACTGGAGAGAGATGCTCTGCTTTGCCTTTCTTTTGACACTGTTCCAAATTCCTCAATTTCAACATCTATTTCAATTCCTCAAAGACATTTCATGATCTTGCAGGAACAGAAAATCCCAGGGTAAAACCTTGCCAGAGAGCTTTTACAGCATCACAGTCTCAATCCCAGGGACTTTCTCTTGTCATGTTGTTGGTGACCTGCCTACTTCTGAGGCATCAGTACTGCCCAGAACTGAGCTGGAGTTAGAATTGCTCCAGATTCAGGAGTACATGGGGGTGTCTTACCCACCATTTCAGAGAGAAATACAAATAATGAAGATAGCGACAGATACGCCCTTTGCAAGCAGTCATGGAAGGCGTTTGTAACCTGCTTAGAACTTGCTGTGAGAGCTGCTGGTGTGTGCACTCTGAAACCTGCTTTATTTGTCATTCCTGGGAATCAGAATTTGCTAACTGATCACTTAAACAGAAAAGCACAGATGAGCAAGCAGACACCAAATGGACGTGGTGAGATGTTACACAGCACAGCTGGAGTCAGAAATAGATGTATTTGTAGAGGTGAAGTCTCAGTGTAAAATGAGGCTTCAAAAAGTGTGCGAGGAGTCAAAACCACGAGCGTTTCAGGAGCTTTTATCTGCTCTGGGGCTGCCCTATTTGCTGTAAGCATCCCTAGAGTCTCTCTTCTGCAGAAATGCCACATATCCTCACATGCCCTTTGCAGTGGGTGAACTCATTTTTATAAACCCCCATCAGCAGCTGAAGGACAGACATTTTTTAATGTCAGTGTCTTCTATCCTACTTTTTGATCTTCCTCTTGTTCCTCTTTTCCTTTTACCAGTACCCACCTATTAATCTCATGTTTCATGGATTGGTTGAAATTCACATTCATCAGCTCAGAACTGGTGTGCTCTGAAGTTTGTAGCATTTCAGTGATTTATTTAAAGGACTTGTGCTAAATTCCTGCACAAGGGACAAGTTCTGCTTGCTGCCTGTAGCAATTCAAATGTGTGCAGTTCATATCAGCTCAAGGCAAGCAGTTGCCTGTTTGCAATGCTGAGAGCAGGCAGGGCACGTCGGTGCTGCATTCAGAAGCGATTCCATCGTTCCCAAGCTCAATTTAGTCTCTCCAGCCACAGAATCCCAGCAACAGCAGCTGCAATGCTGTAGCAGGACAGATTTCAGGGCAGGTCTGAGTATGTATCTGGTATCCACGGGACACATGGCTTCAACTCCTGCCAGCACCTCGGTGTCCTGGATGTGTTCTTACCTTGCAGTGGTCATTTCCAGTGAGAGCCAAGCTCAAGGCAGACCAGTGGGCAGTGGGAAATGGAAACAGAGATTCCCTAACTGACCAGCTGGGCTGTAATCACTGGCTCAGACATCATCACAGAGGAAGCAGATCCAGTCACAGAAAAAGGGGATAAAGAGGGAAAATATGTGGGAAACAAAGACAATTTTAGAAACAAATAGAGGAAGCTTCTATAGGTCAGTGCATAAGACTTGCTAAATGAAGCAAATTATTCCTGGCGGTGACGTGATGTTCTGAGGGGTTCAGGCAACCTCAGCTGGTGTGTGGGAAAGACAGTGGCAGTGGTCACATCACGTCACAGCAGCCACTCTTGCAGTTCTGTGGCTTTTAAGGTCTCCTGTTGACCATCTCCACAGAGCCAAGGATTGTATTTCTCCACGAGGCACCGATGTTGCAAAGCCCACGCTTAACTCCAGTCTCGACTGGACAGATGTCACCTGGGTAATGCTGTCGGGGAGGGAAGGGATCCTCCACAGAGTGTGTAGTGAACCTCGGCTGGTTTGCTACACAGCTGAACACATAACTTGGGTCCCAGGAATGGAAGTGGCTGTGCTTTGGGGAGTTGTGGCCTTCTTGCCTTTTCTAACTGGCTTTTTGGAACAGAATGGTGCAAGTTGGACTTGATGATCCTTAAAGGTCTTTTCCGACCTAAACAATTCTGTGATTCTAAGTATGCAAGCCTGGGGCTGTCTCTCCATGCTGGTTTTTCATGTTCTTCTAAAATCAAATGTGTCAGCCTTTAATTTAGCTGCTCTGTAGATCATAAACTTAGTTTATAAAAACAACATTTCAGGCCAGCCCTCTAGAGCTCTGATAGAAATGAGTGGTTTGTTAATACTCAGGATAAACCACAACAGCAACAAGGAGTGTACTGTGTAGGTATGAGAAAAATAAGGAACAAAGGAAAGTTTGTGACAGGTTATTTTTCCTTTGAATGTCAAGTGAATAAATCTTCTCCTTTTTGTGTGTTTTGTTACACCAGATTTGCATTTTTATCGGAGAAACTCTTCTGTTTTCAAACTGGGCTATCACAGCAGACATACTGATGGTGAGTGCACTTTGGAACAGCATCTTTCCGTGTTCAGAGCAGTTTGTCAACTTGCAAGAACAACCTGAAGTTTACAATTTCTTCCAGATCCTAGTACCTACTTCAGCCTGTTCTGGTTTTCATTATGATTATTTTTCGTACTGAAAAGTGATATGGGGAGAAAGAGAGAAAGAGAAAAGATCCTTCTTGTCCTTTGTTCTGAGCACCAGGGAGAGATGTCCAGAAAGTACAGCATTTCTGAATTCAGATAATTTCCCCAAATTTTAAGTGTTTGTGCAAAACCCCACATGCACAGAATTCAGGCAGCATTTTCTAGCAGTCAGCATGTTTGCAGGCTTTGTTATCAATAACTCAGCTTTGTTCTGCAATAGGAAATCCTTCCCTCCCTCCCTCCCTCCTCTGACCACAAAGGCAGCCCATCTACCTACCATTCAACACATACACAATAGAAGCCCACCTCTGGGAGAGCAGAGAGGAAAAGAAAGTATAAAGAATTTTTGGACTATGTCCACCTTGTCCAAGAGGAAACTGTCAGGGACTTTGCAACTCACGTCCTTCATTTTCCATTCTTTCTCCACCACAGAGTTTTTTAAGTCTTTCAAATCAGCAAGCTGACCTCAGCAGCCCCATTTTCACATGAAATAGTCTGGACATTTGTTCAAGAGCTTTGCATGTTTTGTGGAGGTTTCCATCAGAGCCCATCAAACATAATATATGTTGAAACCCCGTTGTGAAGGAGGTGTTGCTTATTGTATGAAAAGAAAGGCACTAAGGCACAGAACCATTACAGGACTTTCCCGAGGTCTTCTGTCAGCTTGTTGACAGAACTAAAAATATAATCAGTCTGGCATCAATAGAAAACTCCCTTGACTTGTATTTGTTGGTTATGCAAACATCAGCGAGGAAACAATTGGGCTCAGTATTCTTAGATGTAAAGATAATAGTGTTGATATATTGATTCAGCAAAGAACCTCAAGCCTCTGCTTAAGCTCTGTTTATGTTGAAGTTCAAGGCTGTGTTTATATTTTAAAGTAGCTCTGCAGTTGCCATCACTGCATTGCCTGATGAACTTTCCATCTTTCACTCATTTGTGCAGAGAATGCTTTGAGAGGTGGGGTGGGGTTGTTAAATCCACTTCCCTCAGTGTGGGTAAAGCACAGAGAAACAAAGATTGTCGGGGTACTCTGGTAGCATTGGATGGCTTTTAATTCCCAAGGTTCCTGCTGCCAGGTCAGCTGTGGTGGGCCAGAGCTCTGTGCGGCTTCCCCGCGACTTCCGTGGGCTTTTGCAGCTTGTGCTGAGTTCAAGGCTGCTGTGGCCACTCACAATGTGGTATCTCAACTCTCGCACAGATGTGCAGCCTGGAGACAGCTGTGCTGAGGGAGAAACTACAGTACAGTATGTGTAGCTGCTCATTCCTCCTCAGGCCAGAGCTTCCTGTTGCATCCCACCTCTGGCTGTGGCATTCCCAGGAGCAATCCCAGTTCTCTCTGCTCAGAATTAGTGGAGAGGTTTAAATAGCAGCTGTTTTATACCCTCTCTAGCATTGGCTGGCACAGGTAGGGGCTCAGCTGAGGTGGTCCCAGCTGCCAGGAGGGAGGATCCTATCAGACATGTTCAAGGTCATCCAGAAAATCTGTGCCAGAGACAGACCTGAATTATGACCTGGGTTGTCTCAAGGTAACCGCAAAAGATATTTTTCAACCAACTGCTCTGTTATATCAAGGGTATTAGGGCTGCCATCATTGTCCCATTTTAATTACAGATGTCTTTTGTGTTGATTTCAATGTGACTTCAATATCCCGTAGCTTTTTAACAGCTCTTATAGGATTTGCCATCTGTCTTACCAGCATCCTATAGTCAGTTGCATTTTGTAGAGATGCATTTGCAGTTGTTTATGTTGCTTTAGTGCGAAAGGGCTCTGTAAGAAATGATTGGAAATAATAGTTCCATATTCCAAAACATGGGAAAGAAACTAAAGCCATGTTAAAAATTGGATTTTGGTAATTGCTGCCAACTTTTCAGCTCACTGTTCTCTGGTCTGTTTGGGAAAGTGAACTGAGTGTTGTATGTAATGCCCAGCATGATGCATTAACAGCATGAGTGGACCTGTGGAAGTTTTAAAGAAATAAATGTAAACATCAGTTAGATGAGGCCAGGGCTGGAAGCAGACGGGCTGAAGTGCAGACAGATCACACAGGGGATCAGAGGGGGCTTAGACTGTCAGGAGGTGAGAGCCAAGGCTGCAGCCGTGTTCGACAGGCAGCTTGGTGGGAAGTCCTTGCCAGAGAAAGGTGTGGAAATGCTTTAGCAGATGCACTTTAAATGTTTGGCAAATTAATTTCTACTGATTACTATTTATTTGGTGTAATCAGAAGTGTGTCTGTTCTTGCCGGAGGCTGGGAAGGAGTTTAAAAGCATTATTACCATAAGCTTAACAACACTTTCATCCTATACATAAATATTACCCTGTTTTCGTGGATGAAAGCTCTCAAGACTGGCTGAACGCCGTTCTTGCTGATTTCATTATGCCAGGAGTGAGGCTTTTTGGAAACTGCATCCCAGGTGATTTCTCACATCTCTCCCAAGATTTACAGATCCCGTGACTGCTTAAGAATCCTATTGGGCAAGTGGTTAAGCACCTCCAGGGGTTTTGCAAGTTTAATTTCTGTGGCAAAACAAGGATGTTTGCTTATTATCTTCCAGTTTCATTGTTGGCTCTTCCTAGCTCTGTGCTTGCGTTGCATCTGCTGCTCCTGCAGAAGGGTCGGAGCGCGGCTCCTCGGCTTGTCTGCAGTCCAAGGTGCCGAGTGCTGGCTCTGATAAACTGTCAGTGCTGCAGAGGGTTCTGCACTGCCTGAGATTCTGAAAGGCTGATACTTGTTCCAAATGCAGATTTGTACAAAACAGGTCTTGTTCTCCTGAGCACAACTCTCCATATCTCCTCCCAGGCACGTGCTCAAATGGTGCTTGGGGAAAGGAGGGGTGTTTTGTGTGGAGCTTGCTAATTATGAAACAGATTTCATCAGCCATCTATGCAAATTGGTCTTAAAATTACCAGAACCCCAAAGCAGCATTAAAACTGCCTCATAACAGCAATTATGAATGAGCTTCAGTGCAGCGGGCAGGCGTGTAACACGCGGAGACAGGTGCAGTGTGTGGGACTTTGGGGTCCTAACAGTGGGGCTTTCCTCTATAGCACATCTCAGAAATAGAGATGATGGACAGGGGCTTGGAATTTTTGTGTAAGAGCCAGGAAGCAATTTAAAGTGCCTCTATTTCAATCACAGCCTCTTTAGGTCTTTGATGAGAAAAGCCATCTTCCAGTTTATGCATAGTCTTGACATTCATGCAAAATATTGCTCTGCATATTTCCATTTTCTTTTAAAACATTGGTTCTTTCTAAATGGTCATGACCTGCCATGGAGGAGCTGCTTTCATGTTTTGTTGAAGAGTCAAAGTCTTCCTTTAGGCTTGAAACAGGCATAGACTGGTGCTCAGCTGTGCCATAGGCATGTAGGAATGTTGCTTTTATTTTGATTACCTTCCCTAAAAATAAAACCCAGTTATTTATTTAGTACAAAATGCTGCCCTATTTTTATAGCCAAAGACAAATTGCATTTCCAGAGGTTCTTGCTGTTGCTTCTCCGAGTGCCTCCACACAATACTCCAAGTGCTGCAGGTTAGATTTGGGGGTGAGGAATGCCTGGGAATGAGGGAACACAGCCCACTCCAGACCATCCCAGGGCAGCCGGGCCAAGGGCTGCAGGGAGAGGTGTCCTGCTCCATGGCGTACTGGGAGCTGGAAACCACAGCAGCCTCCTTTTACTTCATTTAGGAATTGTTTTTTTTAGACAGTGTCTGCCTGGCTTTTGTTGAGGGTCTCTCTGGATCCCAGCCTTTCCCTTTTCTGAGCAGCGGGGACATCTGGGCTATTTCCAGGTTCTGTCAGTGGCTGGAACAGGGTTAGTGCATGTTTTCTTTGTCTTTGGTGCTGAAAGAGGCCAGTAGGAATTGTCCTGACCCAGAAAGGGCAGCAGAGTGCTTGAGTGAGTAGAGTTTCTATTAAAGCTTAGACATAAACATCAGAACTTACCTCTTTTCCCGAGAGAAGGGTGATCTCTCCTTGGCTTTCCCCATTAACTTTTTTCAGACCAGCTCCTGCTGGTTTTGTCACAGGAAGGAGATGTCAGCCGTAATCCCTGGGTTTTCTGAACCTCTATTTAAAGAGCAGAGGTTTCCAAAGACGCTTGGTCAGCCTCCCTGCCCATCCTCTGTGCTGCCTGCCTCTGAACCTGGAACCAGGGATGAGCCAGGACAATCCCACAGGCTTCCGCCTTGGCTGCTGCGGCTCTCCCACCTCCAGTTTCTGTGGGATGTCCAAACCAGGCCGTGTATGGTTTGAATTTAGGTCTATTTTAGTATTGAAATGCCCATTTAGAGCTGTAATTTACTGCTGTCTTCCTAGAACAGTAGATGTTTGCTACTAACTGCTTCCTGTCCATCAGAACAAAATGCTTTTTAAGTAGGGATAGGGTGGAGTATTTTTTGTGTGTTTTGGAGGTGCTGGTTTAAGCTTTTTTTCCTTTCCAGTATCTTTTTCAAGGAGGTCGTGTTCATTTTCTTGCTACATGTTGGTTTTTGCTTTGAGGGGGCTGTTTGTCTCTTGAATTCCAGACCAAATATACCAAGTTTTAGCACTTTATGGTGTTTCAACCATCAGTAACTTCTTCAGTTAAGCTGCAATGTGTACTCCTACTTGCAAAACTAAGTTTGCATAATATAGCTGCACATGCAAAATTATGTCTAATATATGTGTGTGTATTCATGTTTATAAATGTTTATATATGCATGCACACATATGATACAGGTATCATCATTAAGATTTCTTCCTCTAATTAGCATCAATTCACTACCACTCACTGAAAGGGGTAAATTTTTAATAAATGTGCCATTTCCTTTGTCCTTTTGCTATAAAAATGGATAGAATACAGAATCAGGCAGGCTTTCTTCTCCAGATTTGTTAACATAAACTTTACAGAAAGAAAAGGTATTTTAGATTGCAAATTCCATGTTTCACATTTATGCACAACTCTCAAACTAAGTAGAATTTCACTTTATCAGATGCCCTTTCCCAAAGAGCTCTTCCAGAATCCTTCTCCACCACCCCTGTGTGAACTTTTGGGGCCAGGCGGGAAGAACAAAAATAACTCAGTCTTAATTTTTCTTTTCTTCTGTCTGCTCTATGCAGGTTGCATCCATTATCTGCCTCTTTGGGGAGTGGGACTGAATTGTGGGGCTCTCCTACTGTTCATAGCCTGACCTTCAGCACATTTCTGTGTCTCTAATGAAGTTTAGGGCTAATTTTCCTCTTGGGATTTCTTTCTTCAAGTCTTGTTCTAGTTCCTGGATGCAGTAGGAGGAGAGGGCCTGACCTCCACAGCCGGATGGCTGCTCTGGATCTGAACATATCTTGTTCTTCTGTTGCACAGCAGAAGTTGAACAGGGTGCCTGCTTAATACGTGGCCTCAACGTGCATTAGCAGTGTGCATTTGCTGCTTTGTCAAAGCAGGCATGAAAGAACTGGCAGGTCATCTGAAAGCACACGGTAAAACCCTAAGGAAAAGCATTTAATCTAATTTTACCCATAATTCGGAATTGTCTGTGCTTGGAACGAGATGATAATTTTAAATAGGCATCAGTTCTCTTCTAATGTGGATTTTCTCAATGCTCTTTCTTTTATTTCTGGTTTTTATGGTAATTCTTTCCACTGCAGACAGGGCAACTCCCCTTCCCTGTGAGGAATTGTTCAAGCACTGCAATGTGCTTTAGTCCTGTGCCCTGAGTGAGGCCTCCCTGCCAGTCCGTTCAGGTAAAGGATCCCTGTGTAGCTCTGGCTGGGGACGGGCCAGTCCTGAAATGTCACATTTAATTAATAAATTACTTTGGGAAGGGATTGCAAGGATCCTGGCAAGGCAGGACTTCTAAAGAAAGACTGAAGGCAGCCCATCAGGGAGAAAGTGGACAAATAAAAGGGATCATGGTCTCCAAAGAGCTGAACAAGAGTCATTCCTGTCAGAGCCACAGGAAAAGGCACAATGAGATTCAGTGCTTACAGGCAGAAAAAAGCTCACTTGGATTTAGAGACCTATTGAATTCTTCATTACTTCCAGCCTTTAAATCAAGACAGAATCAATTTATAAACTGGGATATGTGGACTCGATGCAGATGTCCTTAGCCAGCGTCTTTAACAATTTATGCAAGAGACAATTACTTTCTTCTGCCTCTAAAAAGTGTATTGTAAAATTAAGGTCATTCCACAGGACAGGGGGGTGCTGGGTTTTTTCTTTTTTAATTTTTCATCCCCTTCCATGGTTAGGGCTCTGTTATCTGTGAGCTCTAGTCCCTTCATGGGGAAGTAATTTGTGTTTTCCACTGCTCCTGTGTGATCTGACTGATTCTGCATGACCTGGCTAAGGGTGTCGTGTCCTATTAGAGGAGTGGAGACCGAAATACAGTATCTTGGCTATGGAAAATTTTCCTAACGTGACTTTGTCACTTTTCACAAATGGAATCACAAATATTTGAGAAAAATATAAAGTGGCTAGAGATGGAGTGGGAAGGAAAGATGAGTGTCTGTGACCTTTCATCACTGATTCCTGATGGTTTAGGAAACAAAATAACTTTCATTATGGAATAAACCAAATATCCCAGGTCACAGCACAGTCCTTGATTGGAAGCCTGGTGGTGTTGAGCAACCTTACATTTTGTTCTCCCCACCAGCAAAGCGTTGCAGTCTGAGGAGCAGCTTTGTCTTGTGGACAAAGCTGATAGTCCAAGCACTGCTGAGAGTGGAGCAGAGTGGGCAGAGCTCCCTTCCCTCAGCACCTGCCAGCAGGAGAACTCCAGAGCAGGAAGGGGATCTGAGGCTCCCAGTTGCCTGAGGCAGCCATGGACTGGCCAGTGGCTCTGTCTGGGGTGGCTGGGGGTTTTTTGTGCCCTGGGCATAAACTGAGCAGTACGAGACACATGGGCAGGTTCTTATTTCAGCTTCCTTACCTATTTTTGTTTCTTTCCCCTTCTTTGCAGTACGTGGTCATTCCCACTCGCCGTGCAACTGCAGTGGCCTTGCAGAGTTTCACTTCACACCTCCTGGGAGATGCTGGCAGTCCTTATCTCATTGGATTTGTAAGTGCTCACAGCAGGCTCTGGCAGGGTTTGCTTTTGTTTCCGAACTGCTCATCTGAAATGCCAAGTTAGATCCTGCTGGGAAGGAAGGCCTGTGTTTGTCAGCAGAGTGGGAAGTGATGCAGAGTAGTGCAACTTTTTTTACCTGATTGGGTTGTTGTGAGCAACAGTTCAAACCAGGGGGGGCTACTGGGGTGTGGGAAATAAGCTTCCACATCTTTTTAGCCTAAGGTGTTCTTAAAGCTCTCAGATAGCTCTGTAAAAAGAGTGTTCTTGCTGTGGTGTGGACATGGGGCTGATAGAAATCAGGTTGGAAGAGAGTCGTGTGTGTTTAGCTGTTAATTGACCTCAGAAACCAAATACCTGTTTATGGGCAGCAACACACAGCTGAACGTGGTTTGCATGACAGTAAATCATAGAACCACAGAGCGTTCTGGGCTGGAAGGGACTGACAAGGATCATCCATCCAACTCCTGGCCCTGCACAGACACCCCAACAATCCCAGCCTCTGCCTGAGGGCATTGTCCAAATGCTCCCGGAGCTCCGGCAGCCTTGGGGCCGTGCCCATTCCCTGGGGAGCCTGGGCAGTGCCCCACCAGGGGTTTTAATGAGTTTTCCTTCCTGGGGTGTTCACTTTGAACCCTTCTGTGACTGCTTCAGTGGTTGGCCTTGGTCTGACTGGGGATCTCCCTACCTAAGCCACCATTATCCTACAGCAGAACAGAACAAGAGACCCAGTTCCAAAATCTGGCAGTCAGAGAACATTCACAGTTGAAAATAAAAGCCATGGGGAATTTAATGAGGAAAAGAAATCTGGATATACTGGGGAAATGTCTTTTCCCTTCTGTAGAGTTTGATGCATGGGGTTTCAGAGATCACAGATCATCATTTATAAAATATAGTAGCTTCCACAAAAATCCCTAGGTTACCTTGCTCATGGTGTCTTGAAAGTGCTGCTACCCAGGGATGTAACAGATCTTCACTGGTCCCATCACCTGAGAGACAGGACTTTGATGTGCTCCTCCAGCTCAGACACAGATGCTAGGTGCTGTGGGGCTTTTTTTATTTTTTAGAACCATCATTGCTCATCTATTCATCCTGTAGACACCGGTGTGTGTAGCTACATGTATTTATTTATATATATTTAATTTTGTGAGTATATCTGTTTAAATATATATAAATGTTTGCTCTTGAATGGCAGTGCTATGGCTGCTCTGTAGCCCTCTGAAGCACACGGGGAAAGGCAAATAGAGATAAGACTGAGAAAACCAAAGAAATGAGAAATCTCTCACGAGAATAAAAATGCACAATTTAGCTTGCTCTTTATTTACTTCAATGTTCTGGGTACGTGGGGAGAAATGATCTTATTTTAGAAGTTACTTGAAGGTGGCAAGAACAAAGGAATTGCAGGAGAGGCTGCTTCGTGCAGGGCAGGTGACGTGGGGAATGTGGGGGAGGAGAAGGAGACAGGCAGGACAGGGGTGGAGATGAGGCCAGGCTGCCTCAGGTGACTCTGCTGCATGTTCACCCTTTTCCTTACATAAGAGGGATGTCCAGGAGGAATACCTGGGACCCTGAATGATTGCAATTATTCTTGAAATAATTCCCTGGGGGTCTTTAATGTCATAGATTTAAAAAAAAAGGTCTTTGGTTGTAGAAATAATGTGTTTTGCCCTCCTGGTATTCAGAGATCAAGCAAGCTGTGAGTTACTTAAGGATTCTTGGCTGAAATATGCATAGCCCCAATTTAATAGCTGCTTTAGGCTTTCTTTAGACTGGGAAAATATTAGTTATTATTTTGAATTATCCTTTTCTAATGCTGTAATTATTGGGCAGTTGTGATTTGGGAGGAGGCAGTGCAGATCCAAGGCTCTGTGCAGAAGAGCAGGAGTGAAGCACTCGTGCACTCATGAGCCAGCATCCCTTTGTGCAGCCTCTTCTCTGGCTGGGCTGATTCATCCTCCCTCTGCTACCAGGACTGAGGTCAACTACAGCTCCACACAACACAGGAAAACAAATGCTATTTAAAGTGAAAGGACAAACAGCCAGCTTCTGCACCAGAGCTAAGGCAAGCACTGAACCTGGGTGTTAAAAACCACGGGAACTGTCCAGCTGCAGTAAGGATGGAGACCTTCATGCAGCACTAAAACCTCACCTGGGCAGGCTGCAGAGGGGGCTCAGATTCTGACCAGGATTTTCAAGGCAATCTGTGAGGGCTGAGTAACCTACTCCTGCTGGATTTAAGCAAAATTTGGGAACCTGATTCCCACAACCCTTCTGGGAATCCCCACCCTGTGGGCATCAACTCGCATGGCTGTGACTTCAGACTATTCACAAGCAGTCCAAGAGCAGGGGGTAGGTTTTGAAGGAGGGCACCAGAAGGCCCTGGAGGTGTCCAGGGAACGACTGGACGTGGCACTGAGTGCTCTGGTCTGGCTTACAAGGTGGTATTCAGTCACAGGTTGGACTTAATCATATCAGAGGTCTTTTCCAGCCTTAGTGATTGTGTGATTCTGTGCGCTGCGGTGACAGGCAGGCTCAGAATCAGCCTCCTGATCACTCGGGTTCACCCGGCATCCTGGAGCTCTGCTGTGTCTTCCAGCTGCTTACAGAATCCCCCTGAAGTTCCCTCACTAAATGATCAGTGCTTTGATCAAACATGGCTGGAATCCTACATGGTTTTGGTGAGTTTATAGTGAGATTCCCTCTAGCAGTGCTCTTAATAAAGAACTGGCGACCCTTGTCCTTGTAGGACTGAGCCGTGGCAGGCAGTTGTCTCTGCTGGATACCAATAAATGTTGTATTGATCTTAAAATCCCCGTGTGGAACACAGAAGGTGCTGCTCAGCCACAGCCTCAGGTGTGCAGTTGGTGCCGTGCTCTGTGGTGTGTCCGGAAAGCTCAAGGTCACACTCAGACCTTCTGTAACTTCACCCTATTCCAAACCCTGCACTGCAGCTCCTTAAACCACCCAAAGCACCAAATACACCAAAGAGTGCTTAAAAGCTAAGTGGCAAGGAGCACACATGTGTGGCTATTTTTCATGTCTCTTTAAATATTTATTATGGTAAAAAGGCTTGAGATTGACTTACAGAGGAGTTATGCAAATGCAGTTTAGGGTGGCTGCTGTAATTTGCATAAAGCTTTACTAAGTGGCAAGCTCTGAGATCAATTACTGTAAAGCAGCACTGCCTGTTCATTTACAAATAAGAATAGGCATTGCTGTGGTATTTCAGTAGAGGAGACAGCTTTTGTTCCTAGAGAACTGTAACTTTTTTCAGGACCTTTGTGATAACCAACCTGCAGAGTTTAAATAACTCCTTTTTAACAACTCCAGTGTCACTCCATGCTTTATTCTTGAGGCAGCTGGTGAGAAATCTCACCTGCTCAGTGCATTACATTCAAATATCTGTTGTACTTTTCTGTCTTTGACTGCTCCCACTATGCAGACATGATTTCTGGAGCACAGAAGAGCTAAGAGAAATGCCCTAAATCCCACCATTCATGTTGAGTATCAGATAAAGGTCTTCAACTGCTGCCCTAGACAGCATTTCAGACTCCAAAGAGCGAGTGAAGGGAGGTGGTAGCAGCACGTGAAATAGTTAACTCTTCTCAGCCTGCATCACAGCTCCAGCTCTTTGTATCACTGATTCTGGTGAGATCTTGGTTGCCGTTTAAAATAAAACAACTGTAAGTCCGTGCTCCTGTGTCCGTCTGTGCAGGGGCATGAACCTGTTTTCCCTGCTCAGGGTTTACATCATCCTTCTTCTTGTGTCCCCTTCCACTTCCTGCCTGCTCTTCTGCTTCTGGAAATACGAGCACAGGCGAAAGGGATTTTTCATTTCAAGGCTGTGTCTTGGGGCTTTTTCTTTCCTTCTTCCAGGTTTGGAATTTGCCTCCTGCCTGAGCACTTTCGTCTTCCACCTTTGCCTTGCCTCTGGCTGTGATGCCACCGGGACCAGCAGCAGGCATTGCTCTCCCAGCCCTCGCCGGGCAGGCGCTGCTGTGGGCACTTGCTGTCCTCGCTGCCCTGGTGCTGGTTGCTCTCCTGATTGCTTGAACTCTCTCGTCTTCTCTGTGCAGCTGTTCATGAAGCCGGGATGGAAACCAGTCTGTTTCTGCTTGTCACCTGGCAACATCAGCCCGTGAGGAGGGAGTTCTAAAGTGCCAGAGATCAGCTCTCCTCCACCACCACCTTTTGGTGGGCTAAAACCTACTCCCTGGACTCCTCTGATGGTGGTTCCCATCTTTCCTGTCCTCCTGAGCTGTTTCAGTTTTGCTGGAGGGACACCACCTCCAGCCACTCCAGGCCAGCTGAGCTGTGGGAGCCTTGGCATCCTTCACTTCTCTCCTTTCCCCAGCTTCCTGTGAGCAGGTTGATAAATCTAATGAGCTATTTAAGCAGCAAGAATACTAATGACCTTTCTTTAGCAAGTAGTTAGCAGAGCAGTGTTAATTATCCCTGGTGCAGAGTATCAGGGCAGGCACATCAGCATTTCATTAGGGGCAAGGCAAGAAACACTGTAGTAAATGCAGCAATTAAGATACCTTTTAATGGAAGTTATAACTGGAGGTGCAGATCTCACAGCATCTTGGCCCAGTTTGAAACAGCCTTCTTGTTGATTTGGTTTGAAAGTGTTAACCTAACCAAGTATATCTGTATAGAAAGTAGCTCTGTGTGTAAAGACTTGCCTCCNATCTGCCATCACCTGATTGAGTTGGTAGATGAAATGTGATCCACATTCATGGTTTTTACTATTCTTTCTTTGCCAAGGCTCAGCTGCTTGACAGGGCTGGTGTCACTGACGGCATCACTCCTCCTGTGGAGATCTTCCCCACAGTCATGCTTGTGTATGACCCACGCTGCGGTGGGTAAAATGGGGCTTGGCCTTGCTAGTCTGAACATCTGCTGTGCTTGCCAGGGAAGTAGTGTGAGGATGAGAACCTCCAGCCCCTCACCCTTATTACCTTATTACCTGTTTCTTCAAGGAGTAACTTTAAGTTGAGGATTTCTCTGGTCCTGACTGAGTAATTAAAAGCCTTTTTCAGAGTGCACTGAAAGGCCAAATCTTTGACGTAGCTGTCAGCTGCGAAATAAGAGGAGAATCAGCCACCTGGAGACCAATCCTCGTGGGATTTTCTCCTCAATGCAACGAGCTAACAAGATTCCCACTTCTGATGACTCAGCAACAGACAAGATTTAAGTCTGCCAATAAAATACCAAGTGACTTCCCATCTATACAATGCTCTGTGCCAAGGGTTCACAGCCTGCTTTGGTGTTTTTCCAGAGCTCTGTGCATGTCATGCTCGTGACTTTGTTGGATGTACAGATTCTCAGTATTTTGATAAATGTTTAATGTATGTGAAAGTATCTCATTAGAGAAAGCCCAGAAATCCAGAGCAGGTCATTGTTGCACTTGAGTATTTCAAGCTCTGTCCCATGTGCTCTGTCACTCCTCTGTGAACTGAAAACCTCCTTAAATAATTGTTTTCCTCCTCTGAGCTGCCAAGGATCCTGCACACTCCAGGACGGGCAGTTTTCATGGTGCTGAGCACCTTTCAGAATGAGGTGTCCAGATTCTTCAACACAAGGAATCACTTTGCTTTCCTGGGATGCACAGACGGGGAAGGGGCCCATGCTGCCAGGAGAGGTGGGGACAGGGATGCTGCTGAAGGTCCCGTGCCACAGACCTGTTTCTGCATGGGAATGGGCACCCCCATCCCTCCATGCTCACACGCCTGGGCCCTGTCATGGCAGTTCCCCCACATTCCCCACGGTATGAGGCATCTCCCTGTGGGATCAGAGAAAGTCCAGCGTTAACTTAGAACATCCCTGGGCAGACCACGTGAAGAAAAGAGACTTTCAACCCTCTCCAGGGCAAACGGGGCAGATGTTGCTCTGACCCCCAGGCGTACCAAGTCCATGTCCTGGCACTGCAAGCAGCACCCCTATGGGGCATCTCAATTTACTGCAGCCTTTTTCAAGGCATCACCATGTATTTGATGCAGCCTGGTCATCCTGGGAGGGAGGAAATATCATTTAAAAAACAGGTTTACTTCATCTTATTATAAAGTGTTCCTCATGCCATTTAGCACAGTGTAAATGCTTCTGCTCCCCCACAGGCCCAGCAAATTGTTTATGTTATAAAATCCCTCATTTTTGCTTTCTCATCTTCATTTGCATTCATATTCAATTTCTTTAGAAAATCAAAGAAACCTTTCACATTCACTCTGACTTCAGAGTGGGTGGTTCCCGAACCACTGTGGGGTTACAGGGAATACTGTGTTAAGGAACTGTACTGAAGTGATCAGCCAGGGAGAACCTGTCTTGTATCAAACTGGTATTCATGAAAATCAGGTATTTGTGCCAGAAATACCCTTTTATATAGCAGGATTTGTGCCCAAGTGGCAATGTCCGCCAATTGCAGAGGAATTGAGATATCGACTCAGCAATGAGAGAGAGGAAGCGAAGCAGTGATTTCAGAGATGTTGTTACCATTACACTGTGTAATTAATAAATCAGTTAATTAACCTGCCTGGGCTGTTCAGGAGAGTCAGAACACAGAATCCAGATGCCTTCCTTGGGCTTCAGCCCACCTTGGCTTCTACTGTATCCACGGCCTGTTCCAAAGCACGCACCACATGCTTCCCAAGAAAGTAATGAAGTTTCCCTTTGTTCCTCCATTGTCTCCTGCACTCAGATGGAGACACAGTTGGGGATTGGGGGTTGAGATCGTGCCCGTTGCAGCTGCACTGTTGGTTCTCCGGAAAGCAGGAGCTGTCTCCAACTGGACTTCAGCCAAGGGGCTGCCACCGGCTGAGCACACGCCGTCCGTGTTCTGCTGTAAAAATGCCTCGAGCTGAGGTTTATTTAGCAAAGTCATTCCTCTTGTCTGAGCTCTGTGCTACACAGCGAGGGAGGAGACACGAACTTTCACAGTTAGGCTGGTATCAAAGACTTGTGATTAGGCTGCAGAGCAGCAACGGGACTTCCTTCTTGATTTTCCTCCCCCACATTCTGCGTAAATGTTTTGAAGGTTCTTGCCATCTCCCAGCTGGAGAAACAAAGGAAGGAATCCCACACATGCCTCCGTGCTGCAGAGCTGGCACCGGCCACGCACAGCCCCCGCAGTTTGTTACTCATGTTAGAGAGAAGACACCAAAAATTATGCTTGATTGGGTCTTGCCAAATCACAGTTGGCCAGCTCAGGATGCTGTCACTGCGAGGAGTCTGGAAAGCCCAAAATTGGCGATACAGAGCAGACCATTTGGCAAACGGTGTGTCATTCTTGGAGCCCAGGTCTGCAATTATGTCCTGTGTCCTCTTGAGAGGAGATGCCAAAGTTCCAGCCTTAGCAGGTGGTTTGTAACCAAATGGAACAAAACAAGAGGCAACGGTGACTGTTAACAGCAAAAACACATATGAGGGCCCTGATAAAATTCTAGAGTTAAGAGATGAAGACACCGGGGAGGGAATTGTATGGAACCTGAATGAGGAAGCCCAGCAGGCTTGGTGGAAAGAATCATACCTTGAAAGGGAGGAAAGACATTTTTTCCTAAACTGTGCATTTAGCGATGTGTTTGGTTAAAAATGAAAAATACAGCAGATTTAATAATAACATGATTTGTTGCCATAAAACATCAACACAGTGGGTTAGAAGGGAAGGTGTGGGACAAAGTGCATTGGGAGATTTATTTGTTGGAGACTTTGCACTTTCAAAGCTGGTTTTTAGGCTAGAATGTCGTGTCATCCATGAAGAAAGCAATCAGGAGCACATGCCTGACTTTTCATCCTCTGCTGCTGACTTATCATGTCAATTTGTCAAGTGATTTATTGTCTGGTCCTTTTGGAGAATAATTGTATCCATCCCCAAAAATGAAAAGTGGTTTAGACTGTCTAGATTTCTGTTTTAGAATATCCTCAATTCTGGCTATTGCAGCCTGACAGAGAGGTTGACTCGATGCCAAATTCTCGTTCATAATGAAGAGTAAGGGAAATGTTTGGAATTAAGGTGTCTGGATACAAAAGGGAATTAATGACCAGCTGATGTCCCTATCTCCTGGGTGCAGAGCACATTCTGCTACTTTCTTGGGGGCGCATTCTTTTCACATTCAAGTCTCGTTGCTATTTTTAATAAATCCCTCAGACTAATGATCACTGTTATTTGCCTTCAGTCTCACATGAGAACTGTTTGTAACACTCTTGTTTTTCTTTGTGTGTTTTACAATGTGAATAAAGTTCTTTTTGAGAGGACTAGAACTCTTCTATATCCCAAGCACTGAAATTTTCTTCTCATCCTTTCTAGGGCAGGGAATGAAACATAGAAATCAGGCTAAAACCCTTCAATTCTTTCTGTAGTTACACTCTCCCGGTGTTAATTCACTCCCCCTTACTTGAGAGGGCTCCATCCTGGAGGACAGACCTCAGCTCCAGCATGTCCAGCACCAGCTGGTAGCTTCTCCTTTCGGTCCCTCCACAGGAGCCAGGCTGAGCTGTGAGAGGGCCATAAACACACTGAGACCCGCAGTGCTCCAGAGTCTCCCTGCTAAAACACACCCAGTGACCTGTTCTTCTGAGTCCCCATGAGCATCATCCTTCGGGGACCTTCTGTTGTGCTTGGCTCTGCTGAGGCATCTCCTCACACACATCTGCCTTCCAGGTCTCTGCAGAGTGTGAATTGGTGATTGCTCCTGCATGCGGCAGTTCCTCTCTTCACTGGCAATATTTAAGCCTTGAATGTCAGAACTTGCTTGTAGGTTGTGTTTGACTCCAACTTTTCCATTACCAGTAATGTGGCAGTTCAGAAGTTGCTGCACAAGCTTTGACTATTTCTGGAGCCGATTTGCGTGTGTGCACAGCAGTAGCATTTTATGTTGCAAATTCCCTGCAGTCTTTTGGTACAAACTAGTGTTTCTCTCCCCAAAAAAGGTCATGATAAAAACAGAGCTGGACATTTAAATACCCAATGCCTTGAGACCTACCCTAACTGCTCCTACCTCTCTGTTGGATTTATGGAACGCAAAGTTGTTCGCTTTGGGCAGTAAATATTAAAATATGGTAGTTTTAGTTACAGACATGCATTAAATTTTACTGAGTTCTAGCAAAAGCTTTTCATAACGAACTAAACAATGCTGTTACATGTCTCTGCTCCTTTGTGTAGGTGTAAATTTGTGTTCACTTTCACGTAATGATGCTTTTTGGTTGTCAGAAGGTGCAGGTTGCCTTAATCCATAAATTTGGTGGTGTGCAGTGCAAGCACAGCCCCGTGTCTGAGCCTGGGACAGAGCCATGTCTTGCACACAATTACACTTCAATCTTGGGAGGTTGGAAGAGGAAATGAGCCCCATACCTCAGACATAAGCATAAACTCCCCACGTTCCAGTTCTGTTTCCCCAAATCAGATGGGATCTCTGTTTTTTCGTTCTTTGAAAACATTTCCCCCCTTCCCACTCAGTACACAGAAATGGAATTTAATACCTCCCTTTGCTGAAAGGTAGGTCAGGTGTGGGAGTCAGCAGGACTTGATAGCAATTGCAGAAGATTGATCGCTCCCACACCCACTGAGCACCACCGGCGTGGCCCTGCCGGCTCCTCAGGGTGTTTGGGCAGTACAGCAAGGTCAGACACCCACAGATGCTGTCACTGATGCAGCCTGGGAGAACATGGAAAGGACTGTGGGAAGAGTATTAGATCAGGCCAGAAGAGTGACAGGGAGAGGAGAACCCCTGCCAAGCTGCTCACAGCATAAATTGCATAAATTGCCCAGGCTCCAATGTGGAAGGCTGAAGGGTGCAAAGGACATTCAACTTCTACTGAACACACTTTCATTTCATACTGAACACTGTTCCATTTTAAACCTCACACAGGTTTGGTGGGTGGTTGTTTCGGGAATCGTGTTCCCTTCACTGTTACTGCGTCTCTTTTTCATCGAAGTGACTAATTGTTTTGCCCCTCTCTCCTAGATCTCCGACCTGATACGACAAAGCACAAAGGAGTCCCCAGTCTGGGAGTTCCTCAGCCTGGGTTACGCGCTCATGCTCTGCCCGTTTGTCGTTGTCCTGGGAGGGATGTTCTTCCTGGCCACAGCCCTCTTCTTCCTAAGTGACCGAGCCAAAGCTGAACAACAGTGAGTAGCCTGGCTATTGCGAACGCGGAGGCACCACAGCCTGTTTGCTCTCTTGAACATTATGCTTGTACTCTGCCCCTGGCCTTGGTCCTTCCAGGTAAAGGATGTTGGGTTGTGTGTTAAGAACCTGGGCTCAGCAGAGTGCATGAGGCTGCACGAAGCACAGGGGCTTGGGTCCTGCTGGCTGGGCATCCTTTACACGCTTCTGCTCTGGTGGATCTCAGTTGTTGGCCACACGGCTCGGAGGGGAGCACAGGCCCCTGACACCCTTGCCTGAGCATGTCACAGCCCAGGCTGGCCGTGGTGAGGGGCTGCCGTGTGCTGGAACCAGAGGAGTGTGAGGAGAGGAGCAGGAGGTGCTTCCCAGAGCGTGGTGGTCAAGGCTGCACCCGCACCTCCACCCCCGGAGCCCCGCTCACCACTGCTGGCAGTCAGGAACATGAGGCAAGAAGGAAGCAAGCTGTGTGTGGGAACATGTGCGCTCAAGGGTTGCTGTGATAAAGAGTCTTTCCCAGTCCCTTCTTGCAGCTCTGTGAAAAAAAAGCTACTGTTTTTCAGTAAAGAAACCGATTCGGATCATCTCACGGTTGGCAACTACAGTAATTCAGAAGACGCTTCCACATGACATACAAACTTCTGGGGTTAGTCTCTTTCTCATAATTGTTGAAAAATAAGAGTTACTATGTGTAATGTCATGCTGAATATGTGGGTAGGTGACTACTCTGGTGTTGACTGTAAGTTGCCTTTGCTTTTCCCCCACTGGAGCCTTGATTTACCTTAAGGGCCCTGGAATATCACTCTAAGCACAGTACAGCTAGAAGGAAAATTAGGTGTTTGGAGGTTGACATAAGTGTGTGAACAGTTTGGGTGACACTTTCTGCCTCACACTGTCTTATCAGATGGATGCAAGAGATTTGGAAGCAGTGCCACAGATGGTACTGTGCCCCTGTAAGTGCAGTTCCACCTTCCTTTTACTAACATACATAAATACCAAAGAAAGGAGAAGTTCCCCTATAATGAGATGTTTAAACATTGTGTTAAAACAAGACCTCATGTCATAAGGATGGGAAGTCTACAGAGTTGAACTTCAGTGTGGCTTTGGGGATGTGATGTGTGTGCTTGGTTTGTTATCTGCCTAGAAAGGCCTTAAATGGCAGGAAGGGAAGTGGAGATTAGATGCTAAGAAGGACTTCCTAAGAGAAAAAAGAGGTAAATCCTACCGCAGATTATTCGGGGAAGATGGGAAAGCTGTCCCTCGTTTCTGACGGCTTCCCCGGCGTGCCTTGAGGCAGGAAGGTGGGATCTGCTCTCCAGCTGCCTCCCAGCCCCCTTCTGTGCTTGTGCACATAAGCTGTACCTGCCAGTCCAGCTAGTGACCACCTGGAGACAGGGCAAGATGAACGTAAGTTTCTGGGTGCTCAGAGTGGCTTTTTTGCTGCAAGGAGCCAAAAATCCTATTTGTGTCAGTGCATCAGATGAAACCCCCTCTGTGGCATTTGCCTTTGCTCAGGGCCCTCACCTGATCCTAGGGAAGCTTCAGGGCTTGTCTTTCCTGTGTTCAGAGAGGAGAGTGCTCGTTCCACTTCTAACTGTGGTGGAAATTTGTGTCCCTTTGCATCACACGTGCTGCCAGTGTGGTGTGACAGCACCTCAGGTGGTGAAGAGGGGCTCAGGATTCAGATACTGATGAGTTCCAGGTCATTCCCATTTTTTCAGCAGGTCAAGCCCACCTGGACCTTTTTGCTGGGCAGGGCACTGTGGTATCCAGCTGTTCTCAGCTCCAGTGGGGATCTCAAGGAAGAAGGTTTTGGTTCGCTCAGGAGACACCACAGGTCACAGGCTGGTCACCAGCTGGGTGACTCTGCTTGGCTGCCAGCACTGGTCTGTCTTACACAGTTGTTTTGCCAAAGCCCCAGCTTTTGCAGCAGTGTTAATGTGAGAGGGAGATCACATCCACACCTCTAATTGCTCCTGCACAAAGGGATCATTCCTCTGTTGCTGTCTACCCTGAGCAGCTTTGGTTGTACTCCATCCACGTCCAGAGCAACCAGCCTGCCAAACAGCCACTGCTCCACTCTTAGAAGAAAACATTCAGGTGTCAAACCTGGGTTTGTTTCTCTCTCTCTTTTAGCAACTTTCCCTTTCCTGACTCACATTTGTTTATAAATTTTGTATTAGTCAGTCACAGATATTTTGTGTTGCAAACTGGGGAGAACAATTGTCATAAATAATGGTTAACAAAATAATTTCTCTCAAGTGACTCCTAGGAAGGGTACTCCTTCTGGGATGTGCCCACTCCTATGTTAAAAATACCCTGGCTCCTGCAGTGATATTCCTGGAGTGCAGCTTCAGTCCAGTTACTGAGAAGTGAGAGTGAAGTAAGAGGGAAGTAAGGCTGGAGACTGCGGAGGGACCCATGTGCAGCAGGGTCTGTGCTGTCAGCCAGGCCCCGTCTGCCCCCACGGGCAGCCTCAGTGGCTCCTCAGAATTTATGGGGCAGGATTGATTTGTTGGTATCTCTGGGCTTGCCTGCGAGAGGAAAGGGAACAGCGTTTTGCTATTAGCAGCTAAAAACTCCATGCTGGACCCCAGATCCACCGTCCGGCTCCCACCCGTCAGGCCATCTGCACTTGGCATCGCGCACCTTTGGCAGAGGCTGTTTTCTGCCCAGCCAGTCCTCCCCTCCGTCCTACCTATTACTTGCTGGGTATAGAGGAATTTCTATTTCAGGATGCCTTGTTTTCCCACTGCAGCCAGTCCTGCTGCTCAGACAACAGGAGTTGGAAACGGGCTTTGCCAAAAGAAATCAATTAACCTGCGGGAGTCACGAGCGCCGGTGTCACACGCCAGAGATTAAACCCATCCATCAGCCCGGGGTCGGGGCACAGGGCAGCTGTCACCCACCCCTCTAGTGAACTAATACGGAAGCAGAGAAGTGGAACACTGCTCTCACAGCCTGTGGAAACTGAGCTGTCCCTGCTTTAGTTCGCACACTTCTGTGAAATCTAGTTCAGGTATTTATTGCTGGGATTTCTGTGTTTGTTTGTTCCTTTGTGTAACCATCTCTGGGTGTTTGCTTAGAGATAATTTCTTCTTCCAGGCAGGGCAGATACCAGGATAGCAACCTGTCTTTCCTGTAAAGCTTCCTCCAGTTTCCACCATGCTTCCTTTCAAAGAAAGAATTTCCAGGCTTTCACACTACTTTTATCGTTGCCACAATTCCTGGCATATTTTGTACTTTTTTAGCACAGGAATTCCAGTCAACAAGGCTGCTCACAAAACATTCATGAAAAAAAATCTTTCTATAGCAATTCTTTTTTTTTAACACAATTCTTTTATAACCATTTTCATGCTGCTTCAGAAGTCTGACAGCTTAAAGAGGCTTTTAGAAAATTTAGTACTAGCAAAGAACACGATAGAGTACATTGCTCTGTGCTGTAACCCAATCATTTTGGGGACAAGTTCTATAACACAAATTTAATCCCACCCGTCCAAAGTGATGAGAGAGGAAACGGTTAAGAAGGGGTTCTGTAAGAGGTCTTAGGCACTAGTAATGATAAATACTTCAATTGTTCTTTAAACCACTCAACTGCAATTTCTTCTGTGATTTCACTTGGCTACGTTGTTCTTTCTTTCCTGCTCTGCACCTCTGCAGAGGAGGGTTAAAGCAGTTGTATTTTATTTCCAAATATCAGCACTCTGAACTGTACTTCTCTTACCTGCCTGAGGAATATTGGTGAGACCCAAGCTAGATTTTAGACCCTCTGGAAGACAATACAGTCTTGCCATGGCAGAGCCCTCAGAAGTGGATCAGAAATCTGCTAATTGCACTTTTATCCTCGAGCTCCATCACAGGTACCTGTGCAGCCCTGGCAAAGAGCCATTTCCAAGGCTGGGAGCACTCCAGGGGCTTCACTCAGTGGAAGTAAAAGCTCAGCACTGCTGAGAGTTGTGTCTGTGGTTTGTGTTCATCCCTTCCTCGCTCACTGTGCAGAGAACTGGGACAAACAAAGCTTCACCCTGGGGAGCTGCAGAAGCCAACATTTAGTCCTTGCTAGAAGCTCCATCAATAATTAGGAAAAATGTGCTCTTTTTGTTATGAAAAGGGACTCCAAAAAGTCCTTTTCCCAAGCTGTGACAACCTTTGGGTGCCAGGGATATAAATCACCGTAATTAGTGTGTATCAGGATCCTTTCCTGGGCAGTGAGTGCAGTGATCCTGCAGCCCTGCCCTGTCCCCAGCCATGGCCACTCCCAGCTGCTGCTCAGGGAAAACCAAATTCACCTGGATTCTTCCTGAAAAACCACCCTGTGGAGGTGTGGGCTACTTTACTCCTCAAAGGATTTTGTTGTTTTAAGGTTTTTTTTGTTTGTTTGTTTGTTTTTAACTTAATCCCTGGTTTTACACATGGAAACATGAGATTTTCTGGCTTTTTCCAGAGGTACAAAAAGATGCTTAGGATGGGTGTCCAAGTTTCTAATGGCTCAGTCCCTCTCTGCATGACAGAGGCTGCTTATGTTCACCAAGGATACGGCAGTGCAGATCAGGCAGCGGGATGCAGCTGCACTGTGGACCCCTGGTGCAGCCAGAGCAGGAATAAACAGCTGGTCAGAACAAAAGAATTTAAATCTTTGTTTGGTGACCACTCAGCACTTGAGAGCCCTGCAAGCCTGAATTGTTCGTCCCTTTGTTTACGTGGCAAGAATCAGGTTATTTAAACAACTCAAGCAGGTATTTCTTTTCTCCTAAAATTAAAATTAAACATCTAATAAGTAAGGAATTTTACTCTTAACACCTTTGATCAGGTGTGGAAGCTCTTGCTGAGTAGAAGTGCTGGTGAACATTTCATTTTAAAAGTGGGGGGTACAAACATTGGGAAAAAAATACTCTTTACATAGGAGATAGCAAAATCCACAAAAAGAACCATCCCTAATCCAGACACTTTTGCTGTCTTAAACATGGCACATCTGCAAATGCATTACAGGAAAAATGAGAATAATCCATTTTCAGGCTCTTTCTTCTGCCTCATATCAGGCTTATTTTTAGCCTTTTGCAGAACTGGATATAAAATGATCTCCCAGTTCTCCTATTGCAGCAATTTGAAAGTGTCTGACCTTATTTTTGCTTTGCAGATTCTATTATATGGGGCAGGGGAAGGACTCAGTGAGTTGTCAACCCTCCCTTTCTCTGATTTTTTTGTGGCAGCAGCTGGAGGCAGAAAGGACCCACCAGGTGACCTGATGTTGTTGCCAGCAAAGCCCAGAGTCCCCTCTATTAATCGTTTCCCAGGTATTAAAGTGGCAGCTGACTGACACTGAGTGTGCTCCATTCTGGTCGTTTGCATTGCCAGAAAGAACATTCCTTCTCTGAAATAACTGGAGCTGTATCACAGGGGGTTTTAAGAGGCTGGACACTTATTTTAGAGAGATGTGTCAGTGCTGCATTGAGGCAGAGTTTGGATTCGATGATTTCAGGAGCTGCAAGTGGATTTTAACAACTCCCAAAAAGGGATATTTGAGAACAGTTTGCTCACCGCTGATATTCAGCCGCTTAGGGGGAGGAATGTCATTGCTTTGTTTGTTTTGACTTTACAAAAGAACAATAATTAAACATTTCCTACAGTGGTAGAAATTCACAGGCTTTTTTAGCCCAGATAAGACATCCTGGGCCTTTGAAGCCATGGGTTAGGCATGCAGAGGATCCGTGGTGATGGAAGGAGAGAGGCAAGGAGTGAGTTTTGAGTATCTGAGAGTGGTATGATGAAAACTCACAGACTGCAGATGGAACAAGATTAGACTATTAGATGGTTTATATGGAATCCGTGTTAAGAATATGAAGAGGAGAGGTGATGAAAATGGAGCTCAATTATCGGTTGAAAAAGCTCCTTGCAG
The DNA here is from genome assembly GCA_013400655.1 of Mystacornis crossleyi. NCBI lineage: Eukaryota > Metazoa > Chordata > Aves > Passeriformes > Timaliidae > Mystacornis > Mystacornis crossleyi. Next base: position 125 of record VYZQ01061817.1, on the reverse strand, counting down.
AGCTGTTGGTTTTCTCACCTGTTTAGTGGCCGTGTTTGTAACTCCATAAACAGAGTTAGCAAAACCAAGAATGTAACAGCTTGGGACTTGAATTCCACATGCTGGTTTGCTGCTGTAGTTGGGAG
>VYZQ01061815.1:8000-25254 GCA_013400655.1 Mystacornis crossleyi | reverse complement strand
CCTGTGTCCTTTTGCATTATAAATCCGTAATCTTTTCTTACATTGTACCATTTTACAGTTCCCAAAACCTTCATTGCTAGGACTTCTCCTATCAGGTGCTTGTGTGGCTGTGAGGTCGCTGCTTCGCTGATACCAACGTCTTGGTTGGGCCCCCTTGCTGTTGTCGTCTGCGCGGGGTCTCTCGGGCCGCCTGCACGCTGGTTTCTCCGAGGCGCGAGCCAGGGGGCTGCCAGAGGCTGTGCCCGGGGCCGCACCGGGCCGTGCACGCCCGCTCTTCTGTCGCTCTGCGCTGCATTGCCTCTTCTACTTTTGCTTTTGCTTTCTCTCGCCACTCCCACGCAGCTGCTTCCAGCTGCTCGGTCGCGGCCTCTCTCCCTCCACAGGCAGCCACACGCGCCGCTCGCCTCCGCCTCGAGGGGTGCAATCTGAAACGGGTGCAATCTGAAAAAGATCTCAGTCTCACTAAATCAATTTTCAAGAAACTTTTGTTCTATCAAAGGTAACCCTGGAGAATATTTGAAACGCATTAAATGAGCAGTTCCCATTAGGAGCCCCAAAACAGGGGCGTAAGTGAAGGGACCTGAATGCAAAGCAGCAGAAGCCACATCCAGGAATCTTTTACTTAAGAGTTAAATGTTCGAGTGCAGAATGCAGACAGACAACTGATTCCATCAGCTTAACATAAATATTTAATTGTTATTAGTCTCTTGAACATTGACTCTGTAGCATTCTTAAAGGCAGAGGGATGTTGAATGTGCCTGAAGGGTTTTTTTTAGAAATATTAAGTCTTTTGGAGGACTGTTTAGGGATATTTTCACTATTTCTGTAATCTGAGGGAGTTTGTCCTCTGAGGTAGATGAGAAGCAAGCTGATAAAATCCCAACCACTTCATATATATATTCAGAAACAACCTTTTATTATTCTGGCTAGGTACCAAAAGATAAAGAAAGGAACATTTCTTAACACATATAACTTAGCCTTGTATTAAATTCCATTCGTATGGTGGAAAAAAAAAAAGAGAAATATTTAAGTAAGATTTCCTGCTATGAAGAAGGGTTAATCATCATAAACATCAAGGGAAAAGCACAGGATGTAAGGAGGAGTAGCATAATATATCTTCATGATTTTCTGAAGAATATGTTTCTGCCTCAGGTATTTATTAAAAAGCAGGCCTTTCAAAATACTGTGCTATAGAAAGAAACCCCCAGGAATCTCCTCTGCAAGAGTTATGCTACTTTTTAAATGGCTTTAAATGGCCTGTTGAGAATGTGAAGCAGTCACTGGTAGCTCACAGAGAGCTGTCAATGATCACGGATAGGTGACTCAGACAAATGTGAGCTGTGTGACCCCGCAGACAAATGTGAGCAAACCCATGGCTTCACAAAAGTCAAAAACTTTGCCAAAGAATCACTAGTAAATGTCACTTATAAATATGTCTACCAACAAATTATCCTTGCAATCAATTTGTAATGCTCCCATGAGAGTATACTAATATTACAAATAATAATTTTACCATTGCCATTGAGTTTGAATAGCATTTTATTAAAAATGAAATAAATAAGATTCTCTTTTATGTCATTTTCATTATGGGTAAATGTTTAGGATGCACACAACACAGCAATGAACGGGATTTAGCTTAAGGGATTCATATACATCAAGGAGAACCCAGATCAAAATATTCTCTAGTCTACAAAATCGAAGGCAATGTGTGGAAAAATTGTTCTCTCCTGCCCCAGGAAATTAAGTCTTTATTCTTAAAATAAAGTGCAACTTTCTTTTAGATATTTATCTCTTGCTATGGCGTTTCATTCTGTGGAGCACTACGATACATTAAAAAAAAAAAAAAGAAAGAAAGAAAAAAAAGGGGAGAGTCTTCTTTTAAATACCTAGTCTTTTCCCTAGTAAGATGTTGACTTACCCAACAAACCTGTAAAGCTCTCAGACATATTCTTACTGTTTGGCAAAAGAATAGCCTCCCTTAATTGGACATCTTCAAAGTTCAAATGCTTAAAAAAAGAATATGTTCCGCTAATTTCAGGAGGATTCTGCAGCTGTCCCTTTAGGATCCACAGTCACTGCCTTAACAGATTCGTTCTCCATAAGCCTTGTATGAAGTGAAAATAAAACAGTATTTCTTTGACATTTGTCAGTGGCAGAAGACTTCAGGATTGTTATCCAGATCAAATCTTTCTTCTATAACTGGTAATTCTCTTGTATTTTGTGCACACCTCATTCTCTTTCTTGTCACATATCTATAACTTTAGGTAGATGGTTTATCATCCAGTATAGCATAATCCCTCTTACCCCTCATATGAAAATTCATCTCTGTTGTCTTATTTCTGTGTGAGCATCCTGAGTTCTTCATTCTACTCTTTAAGAGTGATGTGCTTTTTTCAGTGGCACTGCACAAGTGGACAGGAACTTCTTTTTTGTACTAGATTCATTGAGTTTGACATCATAGCTAGTTCTTGCTTCCTTGTTCCTCTGACACTCATGAGAATATCCCTTTCCCCCCTCCAAATCTAGTTTAAGGCTCTGCTAATAGGATATTATTATCATGACAAATAAAGTATAACATACATTCAGATATACAAAGCATATTTGCTAGGATTTGAACCCAGAGATTAATAGTGTACATTAAGGTTTATGGTATAAATGCATTACGGTAACCTACTTCTGAAAAGATAAGTAAAAAAATAAAAAAGAAAAATAGAAGTAAAAAGTAATCAACAAGGACACGTCCTTTCTAATTGTACAAATGAAGCATAAAAGTGGCAGTCTGACTGCAGGACTTTGTTGCTCTCTGGTGTCTGAATCTGTTCAAGAGATACATGGAAGTAAGGTAACTATGTTCAAGATTGCAGATGACAAAAGGATTAGAAGATTGAACACGTAAGGCTGAATTACAAACTTAGTACAAAGTCAGATTTTGATTGTTTACATGAACAACATAGCAGATGGTAAAGGCGTTTTGTTGTACCGAAAGATGCAAAATAATTAGGCTTGGAGCAAGAAAACAAGCTATACAATATGTGGCAAATGGCCCAATAATTTAGCACACTGATCAGGAAAACAATTTGAAGGTTATTATGGAAATTCATTTTAACCAGAAACACAAAGCACAGTTGCAGTAAAAAAGGCAAACAAAACATTAACGCAAATGTGTAGATGGATAGACTACAATAAAAGGAAATATAATGTTATAATTGTGCACTTTCCATTAGGCTATATACGAACTACACATGCTGCACTGCTAGCCATGACAGGAAGAAGATAATGTTTGGAAGTGAAAAAAAGAGAAGTCAGCAAAATTATAATAAATCTTGAAAAATACACATTTAGAAAAATGTGGCTTGAGCATTAATTTTATAAAGGAATCTATGTGACATAATAAGATGCAAAAATGTTTTTCTCTAGTCCTAAATTCCAGATTTCAAGTCCAGAATCTCTGAGGACAGGTCCTGTCATTTTTTGACACCACGGTACTAGTTAAGGACTAACATCAATAAGTAAGAGTTGCATTTGCAGTCCTTGCAAAGGATAATGTATTCCAGTATAGTTTCCTAAACTTGGATATAAATTTCCTCATCCTAACATGAAGCACTGAAACATAATAACAAGCTAAAAACACATGTACAAAAATGTTATGGTCATTTTATCCACAATTAATGGCAATAATGCAAAGTAAATGGTGTTTAAGTAAATGCAAAACTCTAAATATTCCACCCTTGTATTAAAATAACCATCATATTGAAGGCATATTCAAGTTAAATTGGTAGAATCCTCAAAATAGTACTTTAGGTATGACACTAATAGAGACATTGAATCATTTTAGTCAGAGACTAGGTTCAACTGAAATTCAGTAAATAATTTTCAGTAGCTCAGAAAGTTCCAGTCTAAAGGCAAAAATTCTTTACAAACATGGATTGCCTGTTCAGCTATCATGACTTTTTCTTTCCTGTAAGATTTTGACTCACTATTTTTAAGTTTCCTTGAAGGTAACGCATTTGCTTGCATCTAAAAGCTGCATTTTTCTAATGCCAGCTGCATTCAAAGTACATAAAGCACTTAACATTAGGATTTTTTAAAAATTCCAATAAAAAAATAACTCTTTAGTATCTGTTAACATCTATGTTTACAAACTTCTTATTCCTCTATGTTGTGTGAGCTTTTTTTTTAAACAAAGGATTTCTTTTTCTGGATGCAAAATTACCTACAATAAATGATTATTTATTAGCAGTGCCAAAATAACGTATGAGATAGTAAATTCAGAGCTGACCAATTTCATTGTTTCCTAATAAATTCTTTATTAGGAGGTTATTAGAATTATTGCAGTCCCCATCATCTGAAATAATGTTGATACCTTCACTAACTGTTCTGTTAGTTTAGCTCTGATGAATGTATAAATATATATATGTTCAGTCAAATAAGGAACAGTGATGTGGAATCTCCTCTGTATCTGTCCTGGAGGGATGGTGGACAACTCCCATTCTTAAAGAGCACAATTTTGAACCACCTCAGTGAGAGCAGCTTCAAAAAGATTCTCTCCTTTTTACTCATATACTCCAGAATTTTTGGGAAGCAGGATAGTACAAGATGCAGCACAGTTTTGCTCTGTAAAAACTTCTACAGTTACCTGCATAAACTTGTATTTTTTAATTTTTTTTCTATTTTGTCCCACAAAACAATCAAGTTTTACACCTCAAACTCCTCTTGTTCATATTTTGCTGCTGTGTGTCCTTTATACATCCAAAGTTGCCAGAGTTATACTCATGTGTTCTAGAGGGACAGCTAAAAAAATTCAGGTAAATATGTGGTGCAAATGAAAGCATAAGGGTTCATTCACATGGTGAATAATACTAGTATCCTGTAGTGGTTTGATTCATCCAAAGAAAAAAAATATTTAGACAAAATATCTCAAATTAAGGTATTAACTCCTTGTTAGATAAAGCAATTTCTGCTACTACAGCAAGTAGATAATAAAAAATGGAGAGTCAAAAAACCATGCATCCTTACTGAGTAAAAAAAGAAATCTGAGAAGAGAGGCCTGAGACCATAAGATCGAGACTAGCTCATTCACATAATTTTTTTTTAAGTTGAAAGTAAGTGAGAGCTGAATCTGCCCTAGGAAGCCTTTTGGTGTACATTGTGATAGTACAATTTTTTTGATGTACATTGTGATAGACAGCGTCCTTCTGCTCAGGTACTAGGTATGACTCAAGTTTAAAGAAAGTGGTATGAAAACAGTTACCACAGGGAAACAGTAAAGTGGATTTTGTTGCTTCTAAGCCTGATGTAATACTTAGGAAAGTGATTAGCGCTGTTGTGGCTTCATAATGTGTACTGGTTTAGTCAAATTTAGAAATACATCCTCCGGGAGAGAGGACAGGTTACAAACCACCCCTCCCCCTACCAGGTCCAGGAAAAATAAACTTATTTCCTCAAAGGAAAGGGAAAGAGACAAAACTATTTATTTAACAAAAATACACAGGTAAAGGATAATAATGCTAACTCTCGCTGTGGAGAGAAACCTGAAAGATTTTAAAGTCCTTCTGTGGGTGTGGTCACTCTCCTCTCCTGAAGAGCCGGATCGGAATGGGGGTTTCTCCCCGCAAAGCCGGTGGAAAGTTCTCCGGTGGAGTTCTGATGTTCTGATGTTCTGGACAAGTCCAGAAGAAAAGGAAAAGAGAACAAAAAAGGTCCCAGGGAAAAAGGGAAAAAATCCCTTTCCATCTCTCTCTCTCTCTCCGAAGAACCAGAGCCGAGGGAAGTAAAAAATGGAATAGTGCTTCCTCGCTTCTCTGCAGCAACAACCCCCCTAATCTCTATGTCCTTGAAGCACCAAACTGTTTCTCTTCCTCTCTTCTCTCTCGGGCTCCGTTTAAAGGCACAGAAATCATGTCTGGGCATAGACCGGTGAGAGGGGATATAACCGCATACAGTCACCCCATGACATAAGGGAATACGAAGCAGCATACATGTAGCATCCCTGGGATCCCCAGTTTGCTGCTGTGCACAATGTGACATTTCCAGGTGCAGTGCAAACACCTCTATCAGCTTTCAATGCTTTTATATGTTTCGAAAAGATTAAGTTTATGCTTGCATTTGGCCAAACAATTAAACATGGGATTAACTATAAAAAATAATTTTTTAAAAAGTCAGTGATGTCTTTTTCAACTAAGTCCACATTCAGCTGGGTAACAACGCAGGTGTTCTCTCAGATTATTTAAGAACATCATGAAGGATACATAAGTGCATGCTTAACTGGTGCCTTCATCTGTTTAGATACATAGAAATAAGAAACTCATTTGTAACAGTCAGTATCTGCTTGTAGATGAAAAAAACCCACAACCAAACCTAAAAAAAACCAGGTGCATTCATCAGATGCTCAATTTTCCATAAATCATTCAGTCTACTGCAGTAATAACGACCTCTCCAGGAAACATATGAACCTAGTGCCTTTACTCATTGACTGGTTAAATTAATAGGAAACCCTTGTTTTCAGCTTCAAATTGCCATTTTTCGATGATCAATTAAATTAGACTATACATAGCTTATCTAATCACATACAGCTTCATCAGGAGACTTTTTAAATTAAAAATCTCTCCAAGGAAGAGGTCAATTTAAAATATTACCATCAATAAACAGTTCTTAAATGTAGTTTCACACTTAGGTCTCCTCATATATGGGCAGTTTACAACATAAATAAGTCAGATTACAACAAAACAATTGGACGTTCAAAAGTTATTTATTCTTTCTACAGTCCTCTGGATATAAGTGATCAGTAAAATCAATTACAGTGATATAAATTATTTTCTTGTTTAGACATTTCCCTTTTTTTGAAAGGCTTTTTTCTCACTGGACCTTATTTAACAAACACAAATTACATAAGAATCTTCACATTAATAAGGATAATAAAAATAATTTTGAAAAAATAAACGTTTGTATTTTCCTTAGGAATGGAGAGCTTGTAATTAAATACTAATCTTCCTCAAGCATACTTTTGCTATTTATGAGTGCATATATTTATTATGACATCATAAACCTTTTAGAAAGAAACAAAAGATTTTTTATGTATACTTCTCATGCTATGAACAAGTAATAGACAGTATCCTCAAATACTTTAAAATTTAATAATTTTTAACATCATTGGTCAAAAGTAGATAAGAAAAAAATATTTGTTTCATATGAAAGCACTTTAATACTTTTTATTCAGACTTTCAAATAAGTTATCTATTAAGCACAGTATCTAGTTATACCACATCTAGAGAATTTTCACATGATTTAAAATAAAAATAATCAAGCCACAGTTGACCAAAACTGCTCTGCAAGTTTCTCAAGTCATGTGTATTATATAACAAAGTACCAGTTTTTCTGTTTTAAAATAGGCCTGATAGGCAGATTCAGACAGATAAAAACAATCACTTATAAATACTACAGATACAAAAAGGAAAAGTTATTAGCAGGAAGTGTTTTAAACCACAAAGAGACTAGACTATTTTATATAACAAAGAAGGAACAAAGTCCAAAGTTTCATTATCTAGCAGAAGGAAATTGGGGGGGGGGGGAGTCAAATTTTAATAGCTTAAATTGTTGAGTCAATCAGTACCCAATTACTTTCTTCACTGCACTACATTTCAACATTGTGATTTGTATTATTTTATGTTAATGGCATACCATCTGATATTGCTTTTGGTTGTGTCAAACTTCATTGGAAATGCCCACAAGGAAAGCAGGAGATTAACCAGCTACTGTTGATTCAGTATAAAAAAGAAGGAATTAATCTCTTTTTGGTGTAAGTGGCAGGTGGCACAACAAATTTGTTCCCTACCTTTCTGAGGCAGTGCAGATAGCTCTGGCTGCGGGACCCACACCTGGCAATTCCCGGTGGGCGAGTAGCACTCAGGGCTCTGTACTCTGACATCTACTGGTTTCTGCGGGCTCCCGTACCTCCACGGCAATGGCTTTCTGCATATTGTTTTATGTTAAAGGTTTCCCCCACCTTATGTTTATGCATATCCCGCATGGAATATACATGATCTCTGGAAAGTTCTGTTAAGTACGGGTCTTCATCTGTCCGTTTAAAAAGAAACCCTCCCCTGAGTTTGGCCCGTCTGATGTTCCCCCTGTTATTTCACAAGTTACAGAACTCCACTGGTTGTAGTTTCTCTATCCCGCCCTTTCTGGCACCCAGACAAAAGGGGTTGGAAAGCACGGGCTTTTGTCTTTTGTCTGTTGTTCGTGATGGAGTAAAGATCTGAACTGGCATCAGACCCTGTTGGGGTCACCCAGCCCACTGGGGGCTGTGGCAGGGAATCCTCCTCCAGTGAGGCTCCTTAAGTGACAGGCTTCTCCTAAGACACAGTATGCTCCCAGTTCTGTTCCTTTGCTTGGTTTGTTGTTTTCCCTGCCCCTTTATCCCTTCTATGTCTGTACCCTAGAATGTTCTCCCTTCCCTGCGTCCCCGTTAGCCCTCATACCTTAGTCCCTCCCTTGCAGTATTCCTATTGGTTCCTTTGGCCTGGTGCCGTCTCCCCGCAGCCTGATACTCTCGGTCTCAATGCTCTGGCGGCCCCGCGGACCCTTTATATAAACGCCAAACCCTTCCTCTATTTTGTCTTTGGCTTCTATCCCCTTCGTGATGAAGTGACTGAATTAGAACCTCTCAGAACACCATGCCAAAGATCCTTCCCGGCTCTTTTGTCATCCGCCGCGAGTGTGTGTGTGTGCCTGGCTGCTCTGGCTGAGATGGATGCTGCCTGCTTTCGCTACTATGAGAGTCTGACCCCTTCTGAGCTGCTCCCTCCGGGGAGCCACCCAGCCATGGAGGCTCAACCAGCGGGGCAGGGCAGGAGCTATTCGTGCATCCAAGCTCGTCAGCTTAGCGCAGCGACTTCACCGGAGCGGCTCCAGTCCCTGCGAGGACGCTTTTGGGAAGGTCGCGGCACCCCTCATCTTCCACGGCGCAACAAGATCCCTGTCGCTCTGCCTCCTGCCTTTGTCTACGCAATCCTCACATGGAGCCTGCAGCCCCCTCCCTGCAAGGGAATACCAGAGGCTGGTTTGTTACTTTTCTGGTTTGTTAATTCTCTGCCAATTATTGCTCTAAGAAGCGTCCTCTCCGGGACACCTTAGGCAGCAAGGCGCAGCAGCTTGTTACCGGGCGGCCGCCCCTTGCGTCACCTTTCTATTGCCTTTCTCACCCCACTGCCATCAGGAAAGTCCATAGCCTGCTTTAAGAATAAAAAAGTATTTATAGAGTGCATGTCCATGTAGACCCTTCACGAAAAGATTGGTAAGGAAAAAAGTCAAAAAAGCTGAGAGTAAACAACAAGAAAATTCTAGGTACAAATACTAAAACTCTGGTGGCATAGACAATGAGAAAAAGCTTAGAAAAGGGACAGATAAGCATTGAAGAATTAGACTCCAGGAAAAGATATCTTACCACAAAAACAAAATAAACAAAACAAAAAATTCTTCAACATCCAAAAAGACTGGATGTGCAATTCAGGCTGTTTTCCTGCTTTAAAGTGAAAAATGTAATGAGTACAAAGCTGGTACATCAGGTGTATTTTCAAGACCTACAGAACACTGGACTTAATTGAGTCTGAAGATTTTGTGTTGGAGCACATGGAAACAGCATACATAAATGATCAAACTTGCCGAGAGTAGAGGGTTGAAAGGCGAGCTCTGCCAGAAGAATCATACAGTAAGTCTTGCAAGTCAAACAAAATTCCCAGTGCAAATAAGTGCAATTTTCAAATTGTTCATATATAGACTGGAAATGGTCAAAACAGCCTCTACTCTACTTCGATAGAGCCTTCATTTTTTATGTGAACTGAGCAGAGTAATATTTGTAATGGTTATTTTTTAATTTGTGCTACAATAGAGGAAAAACAATTACCTATTTGTGTTTTTCTAGTATTCTTTGCTAATACAGCAAAGTCATATTAACTTCGCTGACAAAAGAACCTACAAGCCTGCAGTTCATATTACATAGATACTGTTGCTTGTGAACAAGGGATACAGGTTACTTTTAAAATAATACAGGAATAAAATGAAGCTATCCCATTTCTTCACGGACATTTTTCTCAGTACCAAATTACATGGTGTTTTTATCTCCCAAAACTAAAAAAAGGCAGAGTGAGAACTTAGAGAAGAAAGTCCAACCCTCTGACCTGTTTCTGAATCAAGAACAAGAAACCAGAAGGAAAAATTAAAGAACTTACTACCATTCCAATAATCACTGCATGATTCCCATTTCTTTTATCTCTTTATCCATTAGTGAGGAAAATACTTGATGATATAAGCGTATAGATCTGGAGAAGAAAGTTACTTTTTTCTTTACTCTCTTTAATCATCCAGTTTCGTAATAATTTGGTTATATCATCCAAATATGGTTCTTCAGTGCAATTCTGTATTAAATTTCTTTGTAAATTTTGAAATCTACCTGCACAGCTGGAACCATTTCTGATTAAATGTGTGTAGAATACATTCAGAATACATTGAGTTATAAAAAGAATTAATCCATGTTCTCTTTGGAAAAAGTCTGCTTATTACTGAATATTTTTGTATTTTAGTATTTTAGAATTTCTATTAAAATGTCTATTTATTAACTTTCTTATCCATAAGGAAAATGCCGTTTTCAATTTAAAATATTTTCACCTCATATCGTTAAAATGTCAACATTAAAACACTATTTTCAAGTTTTTTCTGGTGAGATTTTTTGAATTATAATGATAGTGCAGTGGGATTTGAAAGGCAATAAATATTTGAATGGGAAAGTTTGGTCCAACTTATATTGACTTTCATTCATTTTTAATATAAACATATATGGCCTATTGCTCAGTAGGACTTCTGTTTACTTGTCTCTGCCAAATCCATGGAGAATATAACACTCTGAGAAGGATCCTTGCTTGTATGTTTAGCTAAAGATTAACCTGCACTTGGATTTACTAAAGACTTCAAAAACTTTGCTGTATATATCACAAGATTTTAACTGTAGACTGCATTTTACTTTCATGTATTTTGCTCTGACAACACAAATTCAAGACTCCAGATGGATGCATTAATCACAGAATCACAGAATATTCTGAGTTAAAAGGATCGTTTTGTCCAACTCGTAAGTGAATGGCCCATAAGGGGATCTAGCCCACAATCTTGGCATTTTTAGCACCCAGCTCTAACCAACTGAGCTAATCTCAGCATCAATAAATATAATTGAATCATTAAATACAAGGAATTAATATTTTTTCTTCAGTTCAATAAGGAGAAAGGGAAGAAAAATTATTATAATAAACTAGTCTCTAAGACAAATTATTGTTCATTTTATTTGAAAGCAATTTGTAATCCAGATTTATTATCGAACGTTTTTCAAACTAATATATCATTCTAGTTTGTTAGATTTCTTTAATGCTTAGCATTCTGTTTCTTTGTTTTCAAGTCTCCTAAGGTAAACAAATCAAAATTTCTGCATACTGTTTCTCATCCAGACTCCTGAGTTTTATAATAAAACATATGATTCTTGTAATAGGTCATCAGTGTAAAGTAGTTTTTAAGCAGAAGATGCTCCATGCAAAAGTAAATTTGTCAGTCCTAAAATTAAAAAAAAAAAAAAAAAAAAAAAAAATTATGAAAACGCATGAAGTACTGAAATGTGAACATTTAGTAGCTAGACTTACTGTAAATTATTGTGATGCTTAGAACCTATAGCAACTGTCTGCATAATCAATGCAAGAGGTTGTGCTTATGACAGATTGGGAGAGTGGAAAGGATTAGTTGAGGACTACCTCATCATTAAATTTAGCAAAAATTGTTCAACCTTAGAAGCATACAACAGGGTTTTTACTTTTAATTAAGTTTTAACTGCTGTTTATGCAAATTCTCCTCTAAATCAGTATCAAACATGTCCTAAAGCTATTCATACATATAGCTAATTCATTCTGTGCTTGACAATCCTGCTCCTGAAGCAATGTCAGCAAAATAGCTGATTATATTAGATGTGGTTGAGGCTCATTTGCAATTTCTGATTAAACTGCTTTTATTGTAGTAGATTGTAATGCTAATCAGAATTAGCTAGGTGCTGAAACGTGACCAAAACGGATCATAGAATGAGTTTTAAGAAGATCGAACAGAAAAATATAAATGGGAATAACCTGCAGTGTGTTTATTGAGATTAACAATAGAGCAAAACAAACTACTATTCACAGAAATTTTACTTTTGAGATTTCATTTTATATGATTCAGAGGTAGAGGTTCAAAGGCATGACTTTGTGTTTTAATTAAAATTATACAAGGCTCCAAGGTAAACATTTGTACTTTATCCTTAAACAAAAGGACTTTGTGTTCAAATATAAAGCAAGATCAGTACCCTGCATAGTATTTTTCTTTTCTCCCGTACCAAAGTAATTGCATCTGAAGGTTTGAACATTTGCAAACTCACCATTCAGCTCAAACTCTGAGAAGCAGATAACGCTAAGCAAACCAGATGAACGTGCTTCAGGCCATTTTTTGCTAGGCAAAAAGTAACAATGCTCTTAGTCATTTTGCAAATAAGGATACAAAATAACTCTCTACTGTCAGGATTAGCTTTGTTTAAGCAAATCATTACCCTATTCTTTTTTCTCAGTACTGATGATAGAGACAATTATGAAGAATTGGAAAAAAACTTTCATCTTAGCATTCAAAGCTTCAGGCTTCCTATGGGATAATCTGGAAACACCAAAGCAGAGTGAAATAAGGTTCCTTCTCATATGAGTGCCTGCTACCTGCCACAGCTTAATGAAACACTGGGGCCAGTGTAGCCAAAGTACCTTGGCTATCTCTGACCAGAGTAGGGGCCAGCACAGCCACGCCAGCCCCTGGGATTTTGGCCGGGCAGGAAGGAGTTCTACATATCCCTGCTGCTGCCTGAGCACCTCGAGGCAGCGGCTCCTGCTGTCTCGGAGCAATTTCAACATCTCCCACGCAAGGAGAAAGAGGACCTGAGCTCCTTATCAGTCTTTTTTCTGCCCTGCAAGGCTCTCAGGGCACACAGAGGTGTATGACTGGTCCAAAGTTCACCGAAGTTCAGAGGGGAATCTGTTATCTCGTGGGTGAGACACTGTCTCTTAGGAGACTGAAGCAGAACCCATCTCCAGAGGAAACACCTTTGAGTTCAGAGGAAAAACCTGATCTTCATAAATCTGCAGTTCTTGTCTCTGGCTGCACTGTAGTGCAAACCCCTGCTTTCCAGAAGGGCTGAAAATGGTGCATTTTTTGTCTCTCTCTCTTTCTTATAGCTTTCTATATTTTTGCTTATAACCTTATTATCATGAAAGAAAAATATAAAAGCTGTCTGCGGCTTGGCAAAAATAAGGACCCAATAAAAACTGTTCAATCTTTGCTTAAACCTTAATGCTAATTAGGCTGTCTAATTAGACTGCCTCTAATTAGTGGTGGTCACTTTGCAAACAAGAATGGTAGTGTCAAATATGCCAAATAAAAACAGTTCACTGATTAAACACTGAAAATTATGAAACTTTATGATTCACTCAGTAGGTTCACTCAGCTCTGAAAAGATATTTTTCAAAAATATATTTTTTAAAGCTATTCCCATTTTGATTTCAGCTGTCACAATAATTTCATGGAGATCACTATTATTCTTTTCCATGTATAATTCCTGTAAAACACTGAATCAAGAGATTACAATTCCTCAAAACCCCATTTTTTTTTTCCCCCAGTAGGTTTTGGATTCAGTCTCAAAAAATTAGATTTTCTTATTTAGTAAAAAATAATTTATAAAGCCTTAGGTTAAACAAGGTGACCTCCAGAACACTTATGATTCAGAAGGACTGTTGCAACTGAAGATGTTACTTTGATAGTCTCTGCCAACTGTTTGTAAAATCCTGATTAAAATAAACCTAAAGAATTTATTTTCAGTGTGAGGGAAAACTTTTACAAACTTCCAGGAGTGAAGAAGCATGCTATTTATCAGTCAAACGTAGGAGCAGACATTCTTTTCCATTAGCTTCTGATTAACTTGAAATGTTACAGTGAAAAATCAGTAGAGAACTTATGAAAAATACTTCATCTGCTCTTACATAAAAGAGATTAATGAATTTTATTCAAACTACCTCATTTTGGCTTTCACTCAATCGCCATGGTGAGGTGATCACAAATTCCTAGTCCATGAGACACCCGTGCAAGGCCAACCTTGGGAAAAACTCTCTTTTCTTGCTATTCCAGGTAAGCGAGGTGCACTCTGCTTGCAGAGCAGTATTTAGAGCAGTATAGATACATTGCCTTGTCTCTATTTCAGAAATTTGGATCCCCCTAACACTTTCAAATGTAAAATTTAAATAAGGAACGATCTATGATACCAATTTTAGACATGCAGAGGCACATTTGCCAGTAACCTGTGATGAGAAAAATGAAGAACCCAATAGTCAGCCAAGACTGAAATCCACACTGTAAGAAAAAAATCTATACTCCCTGTTAACAGAGGGAACAAAATTATTTTTTCAGACTTCTTTCTTCATTCATAACTTCTGCCTTAACATGATGAAAATGAGCTATCCAATCTCAAAGGTTCAACAAAGTTCTGAAATCTCTTCTATATGGCAAGTATTGCAAACTTTCTGATTCCTTCAAAAGTGAGGATTTACAGCACTCTGTGCATGATGCCCTGGAGGCCCCTTTAACCACTATAAATGGCCCTGGAGGAGAATTACTTGGACTTACAGATCAGAAGCTTCCTGTAGAAAGCTTACAAATAAATGCAATAAGGACACTTGGGAAAAAAAAGTTTCATTTTCTAACAAAAATAACAACCACATCATTGGCTATGCCTCATGCTCAGTGGATTAAAAAAAGGTGGCAAATGGAGTCAAAAAATGCAGTCCCCAAAGCTAATGTTTGTTATAGTAATAATATACCCAGGCGTCACATAGATTAACATTCATACTTCAATTCAATGGAAAGCAACTCTATTTTCAGGATATTTATAATAGTTCAACTCTTTATATAAGCAGGCATTACGAACTGTAGCATCATTCACTTCAAATGGGATAAGGGTAGACAGAGGGATGTTCCCTGTTGCTGCTGGATGGAGATGAGAAAAAGCCAAAAAACCCTGCGCAGTTACAAATGTGTTCCAGAAGAAAATGGAAGTCAAAAAGAGGATAAAAAGGTATTATCCAAGTACCTATCAAATATGTACTGGTAGAGAATATTTGGAAATTAAATCAGGGGAAAAGGTTTCTTTTGTCAATTCTTCAGGGAAACAATTCATTTTTTAAAAAAGATTAGAAAATTGTCAAAGATAGAAATATCTATTTCTATTCCCAGCCCCAAAGAATCCAGCAGCCCAAATCTCAGTCAGCTATCCAGAACTAAATGATAAGTTCCTGAACAAAACATTAGCAAAAATTTCATTCTTCCATAATCTCTTCATCTGAAGTAGTAAAAAAACCCAAAAGTCAGGAAAACCAACAAAAGCCTGCAGACATTTTGTATTGCTGCTTTTTCACATTCCAACTGTTTGTTTATACTTTTTTTAAAACTTTCTGGTGTTAGCTGAAATAAACTATTCACTGAATTATTTGCCTTCTACCTTTTCACTTTTTTCTTTGTTTTCATTAGTTTCTTTAGATTGTTAGTATTGCTCCCTTAAGGCAGTCAGTACACATACTAGGTTTATTTGAAAATATTGCTAAGAGTCTAGTAAAATTTACATTCAAAACATGCAGCTATGAGGAGTAGTGTAGAGGGTTTTTTTAAAGCCCAGAGACTCTTTGCCACAGAAGACTGCGTTTTGCACAGAGATGAGCGTGTGAGATCTTCCAGTATCACATAAAAGGCTTAGCCTTACGTGTTACAAACTTGTCCTCACTGAAATAGTAAAAGCCAATTTATAGCTTTTTAAGAAATTATTCTTACCTTGCATTACTTTCTTTTTAACTAGCCTTTTGAGGAGATACTCCTTGTGACACTCCTCTGATAAGGGTTGGTGTATATCAACTATATTTTCACCTCCCCTTTTCACATACTTTCCTTTTCCCTCTGCAGCTCAAAGAAAGTCTATAATGTCTGTCAGTTGTTTGGCATCATAAGTATGCTAGATTCTTTTCATCTGAATCAAGAACATCCTGTGACTAAACATATAATTTGAATTATGCAGCAAAAGATTGTTTCTGCATACCAAATTCTCTCTATGCAAAATGTCTTTCCATTGTCCTTTCTGATAAACTGTGATTTATACAATCTAAAAAGGACACAGTTAATCTGATGGAGAAATAACATCACATGGAATGGAAGCCCAGGCACTGAGCAGAATTAAAGTCAACTGTTTACGTATTTCACTGTAGAAAAAATAGCTGTGTGAAGCTTCAGATTGTACAGAAGTGTCAGGCTGTGCAGATGGCAAAAGAAGCATCCTTTAATGCATTATAACTGGCTTTGTCTTTCTCAGGGTGTAAAGTAACCTTGAAGTTCCTCCCACATTTTAATGACATTTCAGAAAGCATTCATGAATCATTTGCTACAGCAAAACAGTAAAACTGGAGAAAGGCTGATTTTTCAGGAGAGACTGAAACTGATGACTAATTTGAAACTTAGCACATAAGAACATAACGACGGTTGTTAAATTGTTGGGCTAGAATTGAAATGAATGTTTATAATAGAAGAAAAGGGTTCATAAAATAATTTTATTTTCTGTCCTAAATGCATATGCCTGGTGTCCAGAAGCCATCTTACTCATCTAATATCAAACCAGAAGTTCCTGATGGCAGAACAGACTGTGAAAGCACCCATGGCGATGTGATGGTGTTCCCCATGACAAATATTTTGCCATGGTTTAGGTAGTTTTTTCTTTGTATTCCTTCCCTTCATCTCAGACTCTTGCTGAGCATGCTCCCATACTCTGCCATTACCATTTCCCATAAACTGAAAAAAGACAGCACTTTTTTAGCACAAGAGAATGGCAGGCAGCAGGCAACACTGTCTCTCAATGCATTCAGTAGAGCTTCAGCTTCCATCAATTTCCCTGCTTAGAGCAATAAGCCATCAGATGCCACAAACACATTAACACACATAAACTGCCAAATCTCAAACTGATAGAATACTAACTTTAGAAGAAGATGACAGCCAGTGCCACTCCCCTGTATTCTGTTCTTTGAGTCTTGCCTAAATTAGATTAGATATTGAAATAATTTTTAATAATTTTCAGAACTGGAGAAATTAAAAAAAAAATGAACACAATTAAAACACACCCTTT
>VYZQ01061811.1:0-18442 GCA_013400655.1 Mystacornis crossleyi | reverse complement strand
AGAAGTTTTGCCTGGATTCAGCCTTCACTCTCATACTACTGTAACAATAAGGATTATTAATGACATTTCTTCAGCAAGTCTTGATCTAAGACTGCCCTATTGACCAATCAATCATGAAAGAAATATTTTAAGGGGAAATAAGTTCTGAATACACATTAATTTAGAAAGACTACTTTGATCAATACCCAATTCAGACATTTAGCACTGGAATTATATAATGGAAGAACAGATTTCGGTATTTTTCTCCCAGAGAACTTGCATATATCCGATATTTTAATATAACTGGTTGTACAAAACAAAATTACTTGAACTGCTCTCTGGTCTCTGCTATTAGCTAGAAGCAGATGCTCAGAAGAATTTTAGTAATAGCATAGATGGAGCCATTATTTCCAGCACCCATCAGTAAGAGATGTTTTTCCAACTCTCCAGCTTCATTTAGACCATTGTACTCAACAGCAGTCAAGTTGTATTTTTTATATGAATTTCCTAATCACTTCCTAAACCATCTTATACTTCTCAGGAACAAAAAACTTCTTATGACAGTGAATTATGCAAACTAATTTTGCATTGTGAGAAAGAAATTTTTGTGTTTCTTCACTCTCTTGTTTTAATATCTCCTATTTGAATTCATGTTCTTCTTGCACTATCTAAAATACAAGATAGTCATGCTTTATTAACCTTTTCCATATAAGCCCATATCTGATAAATATGTCTGTAGAACCTATGACTACTTGCATTCTTTTCAGGTAAGTATGTTCTTAAGTAACAAAAATTTGAGTCATGATTATTGTCTTGAGAAGAATTACAAAAGTCTTTGCATCTATGATGGAAAAAGAATTTTAGAAACATTTCTATGTCCAGGAGCAGATTCTAGACATAAATATACCTCAATAATCTTATATGATAATACTTATGAACCGTGCACAGCATGGGGTGAAAGGGATTATTCGGGTACCAAATCAAGCTTAAAATATCATTAAATATAAAATATGGTGTAAGACAGTGGACACACATGATCACTGAGAGAAAGGTGAGAAAGATATTTTCATTTCATGATAAAGCTGAAAGGTAATATTAATACTATAGTTCACATATCAGATATTTTTCTTACCTCTAATTTATGAAAGTAAGGTTTGTGGGTATTTCATTAGTTTTTGCTTTAGGGACTAAGATCATCCAGTAAATTTGTTTAGTACAGAATAGTTACTAGTCTTGTGGATAGTCTGATTATGACGCTACCATTACAGACGCTCAGTGACTTAATTGCTGTGGTAAAGCAGCAATGCTTTCCTACAGCACCGTATTTCATATGTGGTGAAATATGGTAAAGTGTTGTTACTGGGGTTTGGATAGGCTTTTTTTTTTTTTTTTTTGATTTAAATATTTGTGGTTTTTTTTCCTTTAAAAATATAATTATTATGAAATGAGTAATGTATAGCTCAGCATGCCATTTCTTAGCAAAAATATGTTTTGAAAAAGAAAACTAAGCAGAACCAATGCATTTTGAAGCTATTTTATTCGCTCTGTATTCCTGTAGCAGTTGTAGTGAAAAATAATGTACTAAGTTTTGAAAGGAAATAGAGAGAACTGGTGAGTTGATTTTTCATATAACATATTTATTCCTGTGTATTTTTATTCCCTCTGTAATGAAGTGTGGTTTCAATCATTTAAACTATATAGCAACTGTACAAATTTGGACACTACTTCAGAACTGCTCTACTTTGAGTTAATTGAT
Organism: Mystacornis crossleyi; assembly: GCA_013400655.1. Classification (NCBI taxonomy): domain Eukaryota; kingdom Metazoa; phylum Chordata; class Aves; order Passeriformes; family Timaliidae; genus Mystacornis; species Mystacornis crossleyi. The sequence continues at coordinate 16,707 of VYZQ01061811.1, read as the reverse complement.
TACAGGCCCAAAAGCCATATCATTAACAAGGTATGGCCAATCATGGCTGCACCATTACCTTTTCGAATGCAAATAGTGTTGGATGAGTCACCCTAATGTATGTAACTGAGGTCACGTGGTTTCTTACAGACCCCTCTTCTGTGGAGCTTTACCAGCCATATGATCTGTTTTAAATACCATACAACAAAGCACTTCAGGACTCACGACTGTGTTTTGACGTGCTATTAGAGATTTACTGCTTCTCATCATTTACTTACAGAAGGAAAAAATGCCTTCTAGTTATATATCACCCATTTTCCTCATGTACATAACTTGTCATTTGGATTATATTGGCAGATTCACATAAATATTGTCCGTATTAAAAACTGGTGACAGTCAGCTTTGGTGGAAGCAAACATATTGTGACATCAGCTACAACAGTCATAATTCACAGCTCAGTTGCATTCCAGAAGCTGTAGACGGATGACTTTCTATTGCACTTCACTTAAACCAACCTGTTTCAGTGATTTGACTGTGATGCACGCACACACACATGCACACACACACATACATACACACACAAAATTGGCTTTCCACGGCAAGATTTTTGCTGGCAGAGGGGCTTTGGGGGGTGACTTCTGTGAGAAGACACCAGAAGCTTCCCCCATATCAGGCAAAGCCAGTTCAAGCTCCAGGACACACCTGCTGCTGGTGAGAGCTGAGAAAACCAATGACCTTGGAAGCAACCCATGTGGCAACCTATTTGAGAAAATGTAAAAAATGTTGTGCAACAGCAGTTGGAGAAAAGAGAGACATTATGTGAGAGGAACAGCCCCGCAGACATGAAGGTCAGGGAAGAAGGACAGGGAGAAGGTGCTCCAGGCACTGGAGCAGAGATTCCCCTGCAGCCCATTGTGAAGACCACGGCAAAGCAGGCTGTCCCCTGGAGCCCATGGAGTTTCATGATGGAGCAAATATCTTCCCTGCAGCTCATGGATGATTCCGTTCTAGAGCAGATGGGTGTGCCTGAAGAAGGCACACCTATAGAGAATGCGTGCTGAAAAAGGCTCCTGGCAGGACCTGTTGTTCTGTGGAGAGGGCATTATGCTGCTGCAGATTTTCTGTCAGGATTTGTGATTCTTGTTGGGGGCCCATCCTGGACCAGAGAATTCCTGAAGGACTGGTTTAGGCAAAAATTGACTCCTTTCTGGACTCAGATAACAATAAAATTAATTGAATCTTGGTACCCAAGGTCAATTTTGGGAAAGATAAAGCCTAGGAGTTACTAAATATCGCCTTGTTACCTTCTTATGTCTTATTTTAGGCTCTGTAACTTCTGATGGAACCAGCTCACTTTCAGTGTAGCACCAGTTTAAATTACAAGCTGAAACCCCAACAATCCACAACAAATTGTTGTTACCACTCATTTAAAAGATTTTCTTTGGAGCTGGTCAGGAAGAGACAAAATACTCTCACTTTGCTTGCCTATGTTTTCATCAGGGTTTACTGAAAAATATTGAACATTGGCTGAATAGCACAGTTTCATTCCTCAGCAAGTCTCAAATTCAAACACTTGATTGATTTTAAAAAACATAGGTTTTTATCTCAAAAGGGTTTTATTGGTACTCCTCAAAGCGGCAAATAGCAAACTAATAAAGATTTTCTATAAATTGTCTTTAAGATTCATAATAGAAATATTTCTGATTTTTTTCTCAATTGTTTGAAATTAAATTTACTTCCATTTCTTTTTTTTTCTTACACTTTAGTTTTAGTCTTTCTTATTTCTTTTTCTGTTCCTGCTTCAGAGTTTCATACAAATTAGAATGTCTTAGATTGATTTTTATTTTGTTGTAATTACTGACAAATTTTCTTAAGCTTGTTCTATATATTTTGTAAAACTTCAAAGTAGCAAAATTACAGTTCCATTGTTGCTTTCATTTGCTTCTTGTCCTCAGCTGAAGAGCTTTGAAAAGTCAGTGGTAAATCAGGGGGAAAAATAAGTGGAAAAATCACAATCAAAAGACAATCAATGTTAGTTTTTAATGAAATCCTGTGAAATTTAAAATATTTTGCATGAAGCACTTTCAAAAGGGAAAAAAAACCCACTAAAACACATAAACCTTTTTACAGTATGTTTGAATATATCATTAACTATATTACAGAAAGAGAAATTTATTGAATTTATTAATATAAAACAGATTTGGGAAGGCAAAGCATGAGAAAATGAAAAATTCTTAATTATAATTCAAATTAATAATTTGCTTTTGACATTTCATCCCATTTTCTTTCAGTATTGCCTGTTCCCACAGTTTTGTTGGAACTTTGTTAATCTTCTTCCCAATAGGCTCAGGGGGGTAGTAAAGTGCACGATGTCCATACTTGCTCACAGCAAATCCATCTAATTCAGCATTTAATCTCTGAATGTGACAATACACTGATGTCTGCAATGGATACTTTGATGCTGAGAAACTGGGTTTGTACATCCTTAACAAGAAGGCTAAGGGAGATCTTACTGATGTCTTCATGGCACGGTACAAAGGGTACCTTTTCTGTAAGGCAATACAATAACAGGACAAAAAGTAATGAATACAATTTGGAACATGGAGAATTCCAATCAGATAGAAAAGAAAGGTTCTTTTTTTTTTTTTTTTCTTCACTGCTTTATTGAATATTTTTGTTTGGTTTTCTTTCTTTGGTTGGGTTTTTAATCACGAGGATGGTTAAGCAGCAGATGTGAGCTTGCCTACAAAGACGGTGACAAAGTCTTGGGTTTTCTGGTCTGATAGGAACTGCTTCAAATGGGGGAATTGGACTAAAGGACCTCTAGGGGTCTCTTTCAACGTAAATTATTCTATGACCTAGAATCTGTGGTTATTCCAGAAGTTGTACAGCTCTACCACCTAGTGATGAAGAACCACTTAATTTCATTTCAGATTTTCACCTAACAGTTTCGTCTCAAGCCCCTAGATTTTTTGTTGCAATAAACAACCCACATTAACATCTTCTGTAATTTGTAGTATCTTTCTAAGCTATCTTTTTTTTGAACATCGAAGCATACTGAATTGCTCAGTTGTTCACCACATGGAAGGAAGTTCTCTTCAACAATTTTTTGTCACTGACTGCTTTTTCCTTCTCATATGCCTTGTTTTTGAGTGGAAGGGTATTAGAGGCAGACACAATTTCTACTACTCTAAGTAGTACAGACAGGGACTACTCTAAGTCTACTCTTTGCAATAAATATGTATCTTCATTGTCCTTTCCTTCTGGGAGAGAAAACTTCACTGACTTTTTTTTTCCCCTTTTCTTTATTTTTTCTTTGCACTAATTCAAATGAAAACATTATTGAATAACATATATTATGGGCAATTTCTTTATTTTCATGTATCCTTAATTTTAATTTTACTTAAAGCTGGTTTAAGTTATTTATAACATTGTTTCCTCTATCAATTTTTTTTTTTATGTTAATGCACTTATATTTTCTTTCTTTCTACAACATTAGAATGCATTGTGTAAACTCATGTACCCAGAAAAATGTGAGTACTGCTCTTGGCATTCAATTCTGAGGAAAAAAATGCTTTACATTCTTCCTTTACTTTCATGTTGACACCCACAACATTGTGGCAGCAAATGTTAGGTACATCTTAAGTTCAATCTGTCTCTTTCTTTAACATATTTTCAAGTGTTTATTTTCAGCAGACTTCTTTTATTCTGCCTTGACAGACAACTTTTTTTTTTGAACTTTTCTCTGTTAGTTTCATCAATGGAAATATCACCTTCATCCTTTTGAAATGTGTGTTATCTACTCACCTTTATACATGGGGAGGTTTTTTTCCTTTCCTGGATGTTTTATTATCTTTTGGTTCAATTCAAGCTCTTTTCTAGGTCTACTTAGGAGGCTGTTTAGGTATCTATATGGTATAGATTAATAAACAAGCAATAGAAAATATAAATCTGACAGAAAATGCCTACCTTCTATATATTTTCAAGGTGAACCTGGCCTGAAGCAATGTTCCTGCCTTTACTGAAACCCTTTTATAAACCAGGAATACATTTGTGGAAGATACCGCTCATTCTTTTTTACTTAGAATTTATTAGTGACATAGAACTATGTCCAACACTTCTTTTGTTATAACCAATTAAGAGCAGGTTGTTTTTGCTTTCTTATTGGACCAAGAATCAGTATTATGTACAGTTGCATTAAGCTGTTAAGAAGGAGTGTGCAGCAATGGAAGCATGTCTCAGTCAGATAGATAAGCCACTTAGCAAAGGGAACTGTAGATCACTCAAATTATCCTGTCACTGACTATATCAGTTGCTGTCTCTTTTTTTATAGATTCTCCAAAAATATAGCTATAAAGAAAAAGCAAATTCATAAATACTTTTTTCAGAGCTTCTTAAAATAACAACATTCCCAAGAATCAGTTGTTTCATCTATTCCAGAATGAAATAAAAAAATGTCAACAGACAAAGTTGTTGATTGTTATGAAGATGACAGAATCATCTGTTGTTACGAAGAAAGAGTATCAGAGATCAGAGATATCAGGGATGACAGAGGATGAAGATATTTAAAGGTGAAAATTTAGTTCCCTTTCATTGTAAACCAGAAGAGTATTTGTGCAAAACCTGTTGCTCCAAAATGTTTCAGTGTAAATAGATAAAATAGGTCTAATAGGGATGATTAATCAGATCTGATTTTAATGTGGACACATTATAGACATCCAATCAGCTGGGGATAACTAGCACTTCATTATGAGATGAATCTGAATATTTTAGATTTTGACTCAGATGTCTGTTATGAACAAGGTACCTGTTTGCATCTGGTCAGATGAGTCCCACCTAAAATGTCCATTATAATTTGACTAAATTTAGAGTTGAATGGAATAGGATCGTAGAATGGTTTGGGTTGGAAGGGACCTTAAAGATCACCTAGTTCCAAACTCCATGACTTGCATAGAAAAATATTTTAGTTTTATATCTTAATGTTCTGTAATTCTGTTGATTCTCTTATTGGCAGCTATATATTATCAACTTGCTTAGCTGAAGAAAAAAAAATCTGCAAAAGCTTTTCCTCTAAATTTTTACAATCAGTCTGCATTCTTTAGTCCTTGTATATCACCACACATAAATAATGTTCCCACAGACAGGACTACAATTGAATTTCTTCAAATTATCCCCTAAGGCTACAATCCTCAAAACTGACTTTGCTGTGAACTGAAGTAATCTTGCAGGAAGCACTGAGAAATACAGCAGATTGACTCCAAATAAGAATCACAGAATCTTAGAAATTTTTTCCTTTCTGATTTTTATTTTCAAATGAACAGATTTCTTTATGATTAAATATTCACTGAATATTATTCCTGAGTGATTTTCCATACAAGGAATATTGAAAAGAGCTTGCTGTATAATTCCCTACCTAAAGTTATGTGTATGTTACTGTTCCCCATGACTGTATGACTGAAAATATTCAAAGGAGAAGAAAAATGGGTATTGAGTAGCAACAATTTTGTCCTGATTGTCCTTAATCTCCAGTAAGAATAAGATGGGTAACCACTCAGACAAATATTAAGGAACATAATTATGGGCAAATTGGTAAGGCAGCAGTCTTACTATAAATGTAAATAAATAACATTTCACAGGATTCCATTAAAACCACGTAAAATATTTTTGAAAGAAGGGGTTTTGCTAAATTTGCACAAGTCACAAAACTAGGCCTGTGCAAATGTAAAATTTCTAAGCAAACACCACAGAACATAAAAATTACAGATGTGAATATTTGAAATAGTCTAACATACAATATTATATAGATATAAAAAGAGGAGGTCCACTAGTGCAGCACCTGGCTGTGTACCCAGCTTAGATTGGATATATGTAAAACAAATCACCCGAGAGAAATGGCCTTATACCAAAACTTTCTCAGCAGGGCATGATTTGCAGAATAGTCATTCACTCTACAAGACATCTAAACAGATGTCTAAAGTCACAAAACCGCTGTAAATCTTTGTTACAAAGTTCATCTACTATTGAATGAAATACCCATGAGAACTCTATTTCGTCTTTTTTTTTTTTTTTTTTTTTTCCCCGTAATCTTTTGTTTTTGCTTCCAGGCATGAACTTAATTCTTAACAGCTTAGTGTTCCTGTATCTGCTAAATTAAGCTAATACGCCACCTGGAAAACTATTGTGAAGGTTGCTTAGATAATTTTCATACTTTGAAATTGCAATATGCTAATAAAATATTACCCCAGCTGGTGAAAGGAATTTTCTATACCATAAAATATCAAGCTCAGTAAAAAAACCCAAAAAAACAACCCCCCCACAAAAAAAAAAAAAAGGAGAAAAAAAGAAAGGGGGAATATTGGGAGTTATGACATTTTTCCTCTCAAGTAGCCATTAAACATGACGGATCCCTGCTTTCCTGGAGATGGCTTATCCATTCCTGGAGGACACTTATCCACTGATGGGAAGTAGTGACTGAATCTGTTCATTTGCTTTGGTTGCCTGTTTTTGCTTGCATGTTTTAGTTTGCCCATTACATTGTCTTTACCTTAATCCATTAGTTTCCTCACTTTTAACTTTGCACTTCCCACTGGAAGGGAGTGAACAAGTGCCTGTATGGAGCTTCACTGTAGTTAAGCCCCAACTATAAATGTCATTGTTGTTATTTTATTTACAGAGATCCTACTGGTACTACAATGAGCAGATGACATCCAAAGAAAAACATAAATGGAAAAAATAAAATTATTTTTAGGGCCCTAGCATAGCTTCCATGGATAGCAAACAGCCAGAATAATTTGATCTAGTTTTCACTAAGGATTTCAGTATTTAAGCTTTTCTATAAACACAGTTTTAACCTAAATGTAGGAAAATCCTGTTGTAAAGTCAAAAGAAAAATCTCCAATTTATAAGTTATCAAATGAACCCTTTCTGTTCAGATATAAAGCTTGGGAAGTTTAGCTGGAGTAATTGTTCTCAGTATACCCCTGGAGTAATTGTTCTCAGAAGTAAGTTTTGGAAGGGAATGGCTACAGAAATTTAAGTACTGAAAGTGATAGAGGAAGTTATGGAGAGCTGTGGGAACTGTGATAGAGGAGCTGTGGCTTGTGAGGTCAGTGAACAATGAAGCACAGAAAGAGTGATGCCTTTTCAGGTCTCTCTTCTCCCCCTTTCTTCGTTGTCTCATTTCCCTTTCTCCTTGCCCAGGAATATGCTTTTGTTCAGTGGTCTGTACTGACTGCATTGAAAATAATTTGATCAAATTTGTGTTAAATTGAAGCACAACCCTCCAGACAATATTTTCATAAACTTATCACATTCTCCATTATTTGGGTGTTCAGATGGAATCCACTGATTTCAGTGAGAGCTGATGACACGGTGTAATCAAAGCAGCATAATGTCATTTCCTCTTCAAACAAAAAATGCCATTGCTGTGAATTGAAGGATAGTGTATGCTCACTCCAATAACCACTATGCTTACTAGGTTTCACAGAATCATAACAATCTCTGTCGCAGCAGAACTTGGGTGAAGTGATGAAATTTTTATTACTGAAGGTGAGTTATACAGTCTCTTCTCCTTATTCCTTTTGAGAATTTAGCATTTGAGAAAATACAACTCCTGATAATAGCTTACAGGCTGCCAAACAATGAATTTCACAATATACATCTGGCTGCACTGCTGAGCTTATGATGCTTTGCGTCCTATTTGCTTGAACTCCGAGTGTGATTCAGAACTATTGAGGCATCTCTGTACGTCGGCAACCACACATTTATATTGTGTTCATTGCAACCCACTTCCACCCTGGTGCTCATGTAGTTCTCAAATCAGATCGTCCTTTGCAGTCAGCTGAACTTCAACTTTTTTTTTTTTTTTTTTCCCTAAGGAATCCTCAGGTTTAGGATTGAGGCATCACTATAGCCAAATTGATGGCAGCTAAAATTATGGGATCACTTTAAAATGTCATATTCGACATATATTTTGAATGTATTTATAATTTATTGAGATGATTCAAAACTTAATTTTTGTTCTTCATAATATGAAAGGGAAAATTTCAAAGTTGGTTCATAATAGCAACAAAAAGTATAGTGCAAGGTTTTTTTAGTGCAATAATTGGGGGTTGTGCACTGGACATTTTAGCAAAAGATGCTTTTTATGTTTGTAAAATCATATTTAGATCATTTTAAGGCTTATATAATATGAGAATCTGATTTTATTATTATCCGCATGTAAAAATAATTCTAAAGCTACAAAATCAGAGAGAGTTAATGTACGGAACCAAGCAATGTCTTATGCAGCTGATACATAAAAGACTGTAACAACTTCAAGTACAGCAAAGCAAACTGGCTGAAAGTGATTGACAGTTTGGGTTTGGTAAAATATTTTCAGAAATATTTTTATTGCAAGTCTTTAGCTCCTTCTAATACCAGTTTTCTCTTCTTATTGGGCTTTCATACATAACTCCAAATGCTGAAAATATGCCTTAATTTTTTATATTCAAAGGAAAATTTAGGATCTGACGTACATGATGGATTTTATACTAACACATCTATATGCATATCACACAGTTTTTCTGGTGAATTAATCTCTCTGGTACTTCAAAAACATTTTGGAAAGCCTTCAGGTGAGAACTGGTTTTGAATGGGATAATTAACCTTGACAGTAATTTCTTCATATCAGAGCCAAATAGCGGTTGGAAAGATGTATTCACTTTTCACAGAGTGCCAGGTACTTACGGCCTGGAAAGAGGCTATAATGTGTTCAAAAAATGTGTATTTCAAGCAGGCATGGAAAAGAGTTCCAACAGAGAGTCATCCATCAGATTTCTGGAGAAGGACATGATTTACACAGGAGGTAATAGAGGCCCTGGCTGGATGTTTATAGTAGGTTATTTTCAGTCCTAAACCAGTGTAAGCGATTGTTTCCTGAACTATGCAATCAAACAATGTAATTGGATTATCCTAAACACTTTACATATTATTAGAGATGTAATCTTAATTTCTTTTCTTCTGAAAGAAAATTATGAATAATAAAATTTTATCAGCTCTGTATCATAACTGCGTAGGTAAATCTGCTGGCAATGCAACCTCACAGACACATTTTCATGGTTTTAGCAAGTCAAAAACAAGTCTAAAAGTCTCTTTACATGTTATCCATTTCTCATTTTTCATTGAGTAGGTAGTATTCACTGCTTATATTAGTATTTCCATGGCGTGCATATGGTTTAACTGCTTAAGTTTCCACTATTCAAATTCAAACTGTTTTTGTACTTTGAATTGAAAACAGCTGTCTCATATGAAATGAGCTGAGACTTTTTAAAATTACTAATAAAAATGTCAAAGGACACATATCAAGTTTCCCACAGGGTGCTGATGCTTAGAAATTTTTTTTCTTAGGCAACATGCAAATATGTAAAACAGAATTTGAAAGGAGCAGAGCTAGACCCATGGCTAAGTGTCTTTGACAGTCTTACCCACCACTTGAATTATGATGTTTCTAAAAGTTATTCACTTTTCTATATGTTTTCTGCTAACTGACTTTTCAGGTAAACAACGAATGAGATTTCTTAAGATTGTTAAGAAAGGTGATGATATAAATTAGTTTTTCATGTACTTGCAAATCCTAGCTAAGTTGAAAAAAAAATGCACAGGAGGTGTAAATGTAAATTTCAAGTCTATTTTGGAAAAGATATATCTTCCAGTTGACCTAAGCAGCTTTGTATTTCATGTTTGCCTACTGAACCTCAGTCGCTGAAGTCTTGAGAGCTATAGTGCCAGGAAAAGTCTTTGCACTTCACATATAGCTGACTAAATTCTGACAACTGCATTGGTTAGATCTTTGTAAGACCATGAGGAGAGTTTAGATACTGCTTAGACAACATTGTTTTAGATTCCTATTCTGTAGGAGCTGAATATCAGCCTAAAAGTTTCAGTGGACTAAAGAGCAATTATTGGTGGGTAAATTGTGCCAATGAACTACAGTAGTCATTTTGGTTGTATCAATGGGAGAAAGAACTAGTTTTGTTTTAAAAATTTTTAATGTATAAAAGTAGTAGTCTTAAATAGCTTCTACAGGTTTTAAGCTGTCCTAGCGATTTATTGTAATGCATGAATTGTCCTTGGAAGCTAATGGAAAATTCATGACAGTCTGCTGTTTGCAGTATGACATTTAACGGAATACACTCTCCCATATTTCTTTCAACAATTCAGGAACATATCTCACAATTGGACAATTCAGGCACTTGAAAGAACTTGTGTTTACATATATGCTTTTGTTGCAGGGAAAGAAAGATAATACTGCTCCTCAACTGGCCTGTTATGAACCCTTTTGCGTATATGTTTCCATATCTATGTCAATATCTGAGGAGATAAGTTGTTGTAAAGTATGTTACTGTAAAGGAATTACCTAAGCAAGCTTAATTTTCAACTAATTAAATTTATTAGATATTATGAGGGAAAACTTTTTACACTGTGAAGAAGAAACACATAGTACTAACCAATGAAAAAGTAGATGGTAATATGTGAAAAATAAGTAACAAAATGAAGATTGTGGTTAGTATGCAAACCTGAGGATTCCTTGTTCTAGTGCTGGCAATTTCAGTGTAAGAATGCTAACCACAGTGTCAAGATACTGCAGAACATACTGTGTGTCTTAAGAAGAAAGAAGTGTGAGAAAGATAAAGCTTTCCTGGATTTGTTAAACAGTGCCCTCTTCCTCATAGGACTGAGGTTTTCTGGTAGAATGCACAGGGCATTTGTTAAGAAAATAGCAAATGTCCTCAAGGACTGATAGCATTTAAACCAGAGGGGAAGAAAAGAAAAGGATTAAAATAAATAAAAAAAAAAAAGTAAACAAATTATGTGTTTAAAATTCCTCCTGCCTATGTGTAAGTACTCTCTCTTGGAAATCACCTGTCCCAGACACTAATAAGCTTTCATGGTTGACAAACAGCAGTAAACTCCAAAGGTGATCCCAGGAAGGCAAAAAATAATGTGGCATAAAATATGCCATACAGTTAAAGATTTTAAGTTNTCCCCTGAGGCACCCGAGCAGATGGTGAAAAAGTCCCTCTTTTAGTGAGGTGGGGTGATAAATAGGGTCCCAGTGCAAACAGCTGCTCCAGCCAGCAAGCTCCACTCATGGCAGAAGGAAGGTAGCAGAAGGCAGAACCCCACAGCGATGATGAATCCTCCCCACAGCGACCGCAGCTTCTCTCTCTTCCAAACGAGAGAACGAGAGAGCTAGGGGCTGTACCCAACCCCTTCTTCCTGGTCCAAATCTTGCAGCATCTCCACCCTACACGAGAAAACCCCAGCTAAAAGAGAGTAGCCAGCTGAACCCCTCCCCTGAGCTGTGGCCAGGTCTTTTGTCTCTCTTAAGTATCCAGTCTTTATTGTATCCTAGCAACATGTATGGGGAAAAATTCTTTAGGAGAACAAAAAAAAAACCAAAAAAACCAAAACACACAACTAAAAGGAGAACTCCTAAAACCCCAACTATCCCATAATTTCAGGATTATTTTCTCTGTAAATTTAAGGTACGTATTTCAGATTTTTGCCACTCAATCAGCAAGTACATCTAGTCTCATTTATCATTCTTTAGAATCCTATATAACTGTATGAATACTGTAATTCTAAATCAAAACTCTTTTTTCCTGAATATAAAGAAATAAACTAACCTGGAGGTAGCTGTGTAGATGACAAGTTTCCTGATGCTACTTTTCCCACTCTCAAATAGGAGTAAATTTACTATGCAATTCAATCTGTCACAGCAGCTGAAGGGAGGTGATCCTTCCCCTTTATTCAAACACTGGTGGTGTCGCAACTGTGTCCTGTTCTGGTCTCCTCAGCTCATGGGAGGCAGAGACATACTGGAGAGGGTCCACAGAAAGGCCACAAGGATGATGAAGGGACTGGAACTGTTCTCATATGAGGAAACGCTGAGAGAGCTGGGACTGTGCAGTCTAAATCAACTCAGGAGGATCTTGTCAATACACAGAAATACCCAGAGAGAGGGTGCAGTGAGGACAGAGCCAGGCCGGTGAGAGGACCAGAGGCAATCAGCACAAACTGAAGCACAAAAGGTTCAATCTGAACATCAGGAAGCACATTTTTATTGTGAGGGTGACTGAACCCTAGTACAAGTTGCCCGGGGAGTTTGTGATCTCCCTCCTTAGAAATATTCATGGTCTTGTGCAACTCTCTGTAGGAAGTACTTCTTGAGAAAGGGGTTTGGACAGGTGACCTCCAGAGGTCTCTACCAACCTCACCCATTCTGTCAATCTGTGATCTGCCTTGATGTGGAGGATTCATATTCATATTTTAGAAAGCTAAATGCAACTGTCTACATATAGGACTTGATTTAATCATCTCATGCTTTTGAAAAGCTACTGAGTACCAACTTAAATTCCAAAAGTCATATCCTATCTGCCAGGTCTGTGCAAATGTCTCAGATGCCACAGAACATGTAAAATGACATTATATGGGAGCACCTAAATTGAGAAAGCATATGTATCAGACTGAGACAAATACATACACATATGATGTGTTAACTTTTTTTTATGAAAGTCAGTAGAAAAAATACAAAAATCTCCATTGAGCTTGAGTTTGAAGAATCATTCTTCAATTCTTTACCCTAGCTCAAACCCCTATTGAAGCTCAACCTGAAAGGGACATTCATTTCATTAAGCAGTGTCAGTTGTCTGCACTTCAGAAGGCATTATCTATTCTGTGTGCTCTTTGAGAACTTCCACATTCAATTTCAGAATTAGAAGGATGATGGCTTATGTGAAATTCAAAAGATCTATGAAGGATCGTTAAACAGAGTAACCAGAATGGTGTTCAAATTAAACTTCTCATATTTCTTATGTTTCTCTAAATGCTATTCTAGGCTTTGTTATAAATTAGGACAAATATGGTGTCTGGCAGTCTTAACAATTAAGTTTTTCCACTCTTTCCCAAGTATTTTCACACATGATGATTTGAAACATAGGTAGGATGATATGCTTTCTCTTTTTACATGCCAGAACCAAGCAAATACTTTACATTCATTAATACAGTATCACTTAAGCAAAGTATCCTTTTGCCTGAGAGGTCAGCTGGACATTTCAGAATGTAAACGGTCATGTAGTAACCTAAAGCAATGCTGGCCATTGCAATTTTTAACTTTGAAAGGCCACAGGCAAACAGAGATGCTTACTTGAACCTATTGACTGAACTAAGTTGCTAATGGAAGAGAATACAAACTCTGCCCTGTGAAGTGTCATTTCTAAGATATAATCACACTGTCTCTCCCTTGAAATTAACTGGGTTCAAAAAATCGTAACTTTTGATCTATAGCTGCAAGATAACCACTTGAATATTAATTCTTACTAAAAAATAATAGAAGTGTCATGCGTATTTTTTCAAGGATAATAAAATATACCTAAAACTCCATGTCTCTTTTTTTCTCCCTTTAAATAACTCTATGATTTACATTGCTCAGTGAAATCTTGCTTATGAAAAGAATAACTTCTCCCCATTATCTGACTACTGGAAGAAAGGCACAATAAGAAATGAAATGTTAATGTGCAGTTTATGTTAGATGTTTCTTTAGAATAATGTTTTTATTTAAGAAAAGTAATCAAATGGATGTGTCAATTAATGCACAGCAAGCAAGAGGCAATTATGGAAATGATGGCTCAAGGTTAGCTTGCTGCAATATTTTATAATTCAACAACTAGTGAAATCAACTTGTTGCTTCTGTAATAGATGGTTATGACAGAGCTAAATGGCTCAAAATGTTTTTGTAGTCCCCTGCCTAATTAGCATTTCTCTTGTATGACCTACATTTCCCAGAACTGTAACTGCAAAGACCCCCAAAAGCCTGCTTTTGTTTGAAAAATCTTTTGTAACATGTTTAAGATATCAAAGGCAGAGCAATCAGTGTTTATACACCTTCAGTTTGAAATAAGCGATAAAATAAAGTCATATTGCTGCAGCACTTTGCAGAGGAAAACCTTTCCATGCTAGTACATCTCACTTGACTCTAATGGAAGCCTACAGATGCTGTGCTGTAGTAACACGTGTGAGTTACATTTCTTTGATTTTTTTCCTGTCTTTTCCATTTTATCTTTTTTTTTTTCCCTTTCAGAATGAAAGAAATATGGAAAGAAAACATACTGAATGTTTTAATGCTAATGATGTTCTGCTAAGTTTCAGTTGCCATCAGAATCTAATACATCCTAGGTATATTTTCTGCCAGAATATGGTTAAAGAAAATGAAGTATTACAGTCAGTAAGAATATAAGTACTTATTTTAAGGACAAATAGTGAAGTTTACTTTATTAAATCTTTTAAAATTACTCTATTTTTCATCTATGTTTTGACATAGATGAAGTTTAAACTTATACTGGATAAATTATGTCAAAATGCACCTTTTAAGTTTTTTTCTCCAAGAAGCTAATGGAGTGAACTCTGAAAACACTGACTCCAATATCTAAGTCAGTCCAGTCTTGTCACTTTCTGCTTAGTATAATAATTTGTACTGCAAAAATAACAGAATCACAGAATAGTCTGAGTTGAAAGGACCCAGAAGGATCATCGAGTCCAACACTTAAGGGAAAAATGCTGCAAATGTACCAATTACAAGCCAAGGGGAAAATAAAGAAAAGTGAAGGAGACCTAGTACAGATGTATTTGAAATTTATACTTCGTATAAATGTATTGTTTCCCTGCTTAGTCTGAAATTTTGTTGCCTCTAAGGAAGATGATCTGGTATTCGTATTCTGGCATTTATAAGCAAACCCAAACCCCATAGAGAATTGACCTGAGAATTGCAGAAAAAATTTTAAAAATACATAAAACTAAAGGGAGACAAGGGAGGCTGGGGTGGTGCAGAGAGAAGTGACCTCACTACTGACCAAAATTTCCTCATAATGGGGAGCAGAGGGAAGTGCAGATCTCTTTTCTCTGGTGATCACTGATAAGACATGAAGGATTGATTTGCAGCTGCAACAGAGGAAGTTCAGATTATATATTAGAAAAAAAGTTCTTCAGTGAGGGGATTGTCAAGCCCAGGTACCAGCTCCGTGGGGAGGTGGTCATGGCCCCAACACCGTTGGTGTTCATGAAACATTTTAGAAATAGGGTTTAACTTTTATTTTACCCTGTATGGAGTCATGAGTTGAACTTGAAGATCCTCCTGCCTCCCTTCCTAATCAGGATATTCTACAAATCTGTGATTTTTAAATTCTCAGAAATGAATGTTATGGTCAGGCTCACAGAACTTAAATATTGTCAACTTTTTAAGCTGGGTAATGAACCCATTTTGTTTCAATGCCCTCTTTACTAAGTAGAACCACAAAAGACACATTGCTTTAGCTTTCTTGATTGAAGTCATGTCTGGAAAAGAAAAATGGTTCTGTGTTTAAAGTGTATTAGCTGGTATATTGTACTTTATCTGTGCAGAGGAAAAAGTGTTAATGTGTCCTTATAGGCCCACACCACTCACCTGATAGATATTGGCAATCTCATTTTAATGTCACTGGGAACAAAGATTATTTGCATCCCAAAATCTCTTAAGATGCTATAGTTTGAAAAATAAATGAAAAAAAAAATTAAAACTTACAGCTGTTACCTTGAAAAACAGTCATAACCAATTTACACTCGGTTTTATATATCAGTAGAGAAAATGTTCACTAACATGTACAGCATACCTATACATTCTTCTTAACAAATTTTTTCAGACTCTTTTTTTATTTAACATTTTAGCTAGCAGTCCAATATCCCTTTTGTTTCCATGAGGCAAATAACATACTCCCATGGAATTTATGTTGTTTTTCCTTTTTAATTACTCCAGATGATTTATCTCATCATGTGCATTACAAAGAGAACTGTCTTAAACTGCTAGTTAACTCATATCTAAATCCCTTTTTTCCCACAACTTTCTGGAAAAAAAAAATATAATCATCTGGCATTTTTCCTGTTTGTATTTAGTACTTCTTACAATAGAAAATATTTGAAAGGTTTATTAATCGTCATGTTTCATTAGACTAACGGAACCAGAGTTAAGGTCAAAAATATCTTTGTGAAAATGGTTTGACATTAACTTCAGTTAAGTTACTGTCTTTTATTAATTGATCTTGTTCTGAAATGTGATACAACACTTCAGGGAAGTAAGAGAACCATTCTAAGTTCCTGAGAGATATTATTCTTTTTAAATTATAGAATAGGCTTCTGAATACAGATATATTGATTAGCTTGTTATGCAAGTGAGGGCAAGAACTTTTAATATTTTATTCTTTTAATAAGTGAGGTGTGGAGGTCCCCCCTTGGGGAGAGGGGCCCTGGAGTGAAAGCATGATCTGGGACATACGGGGTTTTTCCCTGTTCCCTGGTCACATGTACCCCAACGCTGGCCCTCACTGGCTATTTCAAATGTACACCCGCGCTGAGAATCCTGTACTTAGGTTGGTGATCCCATGATTCTTGAGTAGTCCATGCTGGAACCTCCAGCCATGAGACTGGAAGAAAATAAAATATCTCTGAACATCCACACAAATATTGCTCCCTGATTCTTTCCATGGGAAAATCTGTCTCCTAGGAGGGTTGCAGGAGACCCCACTGCAACATAATGGTGGAGAATGGTGGCATTCTATCCATCCCCTGGAGCCCCTGGAGACAGTGAAAAGAGGAAGAGCGATGATCCTGAAAAATCCAGAGCAACTCAGTGAGAAGAATTTCTTGGGTCTTTCTCCT
>VYZQ01061808.1:18293-31469 GCA_013400655.1 Mystacornis crossleyi | reverse complement strand
AAAATTAACACTCTTGAAAATGTCAACTTTATAAGTAATATAATAGAAAAATCAGGAAATAGCCATGCAAGTGATGAGTGCCACAAGATGGCACTGCTTCATGCCATCTATTCTAAGTGTCCTAAACCTACAAATAGGTTAACAGAGATGATAAAATAAGACCCGTAAAAGATACATGTATAGGTTTCTACATATAAAATTAATAGTAATAAATTAACACAAAATATGAAATATTAGCTAAATACAGATTCCATAGAAATAGTGTAGAGCTTATTCAGCAATGACATATTGCCTCAGTGTTAGTTATCCAGAAGTAGAGAGGGCCTGGAAGTAAAGAACTCATCACTAAGATGGTCTAGTATTAATGCTTTCATTGTAAGACTTAAGGTTCAGGAAATATTTGTCCCCCACAGCATTCCTCAACCTTTTTCTTTTCTTTGAAAGATAAAATTCATCTACACTGGTTTCTATGGTCAGAAAAAGTATTTTGCAGAAGAAAGGAGTTCTGTAGCATGAGCACTTACACATTTGTGCAGAATGTGCATATCAACATTACTGACAGGCCTAAGAAGAATTGTACCCAAGCTTCCCAGAACAGCAGCATGACGCAAAGCTCCATCTTTTGATCCTGGAGAACAGGAATTTGTTTTAAGTTGGGAGAAAGGTGGATCAAAAGAACTTCTGGGGCACACCCAATACATTCAGTTTGGTATTGTTGGTTGAAACTTAAGACAGCTGATGCTTATTCAGCCCTAAAAAATTGTGTCTTTTCTATTAGTGGGTTGCTCCATAAAGCCCAGGTAGCTTTATTCCCCACATTCCTGCATGAATGACAAGATCAGTTTTACCTGGAAGGTCTTGTCCTACACCTTCTTTGCATTTCTCAGGGCACATTTTGTTCCCAAAGGCCTGTGGAAGAAGGCATTCATTCCCATTGACTTAATTGGGAAAATGTAGGCCATTAAATCTTTGCCTGGTTAGCAGTCCTAAGTTCTACACACAAGTCCTGCTGGGGAGCATGTCACACAGTTAATGTACAGCCTGTCTGTATATCTGTCTTTATGTCAATACAGGAGACGGCAACTTTCTCTCTTGTGGGAAAATGGCAATTTACAATATTTTTCAGGTGTGTCTTAGAAAAACAGGCCTGGGACATTTGACTGAGTTTTGAGTTGCAACTCATCACAAGTAGATCTGTGTCTTCAAATAACACCAAAGATAAAAGTAAAATCTCTGCTGAATTTAAAGGGATGTCTGAAATTATTTCCTTTATGGATTATTTAAATATTACCCTTTTTTCTACCTCTGTATTTGGAACATGCAAGAAAAGAAATTATTCAGCAACAAAATGTGTATGTCTGTGTACAATATTACCTCAAGTAAGAAGCATCAAATTTGATAAGCATTCTTTCTAAAACGTATTAATTTGCTCTTCTAAAACATTTTCTGACCCTTTCTTAATAGTGGAATCATTTAGGTTGTAAAAGACCTTGAGTTCAACCATCAACCCAACACTGCCAAGCCCAGCAGTAAACCATTTCCCTGAGCACCATATCCACACGTCTGCAGGGATGGTGACTCACTTCCCCATCCCAACGCTTGAAAACTCTTCTGGTGAACAGATTTTTCCTAATACCAAATCCAAACCTACCCCGGTGCAACCTGAGGCCATTTCCTGTCATCCTGTTGCTTGTTACTTGGGAAAAGAGATTGACACATACACTACCAATCAACGTGGTGAAGTGCACTGGAATAGTCTTGAAAAGCTATGACTTCATTGATCAAAGGTCCGTTCACCTCTACTATTGGAAAATTTTGCAGGCATTATTTTAGCAACCTTCATGGAGAAGGAGAGTAGCAAAAGAAAAGGGGAGTAGGATGAGGGATTTGGGATATTTTAATGTATTCAAGACAGGAAACAAATAATAACTGTGAATCTTGGCAAAGGGTTTCTCAGCTCAGATCTTTATGTGTTTGTTGAGAAGTGAGGAGAGACAGGAGCAGGGAAAAACAGGCATAGTGTTTGGAACGTTGGCTGAGGCCCCTGAAACTTGTTTGTAGAGCGTTCCTATTCTGCAGATAGTCCAGCCTTGTCATGTGTCTAAGCAACAAGATCTATAATACACACTTGCACTGAGAGAGAGTAAATTGCCCCAAATATACATAAATTTTAAGCCAGAACTGAATCTTTATTTAGTGATTGCTTTCTTATCACAGTAAGTAGAGGAATAAATATTGTCATGGCTTCAAGACCTTCATAAAGTTTATTATTTTCCAGTATTCATATAATAGCTATGAATTATTTACATTCAGAGTTCTGAGTAATGCTCAAAATTACTGTGTGGGCAAGGGCCTTCACCTACAAAATTCACCTCTTGATATTTTTCAGAGGATGGTGATGGCAGAATGTAGAAATCTCTGGATTATGGAATATTCATTTGTGTTACACCTTCATGTAAAATACACATTTTTATCAGTGCTTGTGATCTATAGGACACCAAACGTTTACATAAATAGTAATAAATGCGTACTGTAAATCTAGGAATAAATGGAGTTGAATTATGAAAAAAACATTTCATAATTCCATTAGAAGTAGACTTCTAAACTGCCACATGTAAATATGAAGTATGTTACCTCTATTCCAGGTACATTTATATATTTACATAATTATATTTATTTTTTTATTAAAAATGTCTNTTATTAAAAATGTCACAAATTAGATTTAAATCTTTCTGGTTATTTACAACACTCATTAAAAACTGTACAAGAACTGAAATAATATTTTAAAATTGAAAACCAATGTTTTGAAGATTAGAAAAAACTCCAGTATTTATGGGCCTTGAAAATTGGACTTTTTTTCTTTTTTATACCTGGACTAAGGTAACTAGAAACATTTCAATATGACTGAATAAGTCTACTACAAATGCTTGAATTTTACGGCACAGAAAAACGTTCCATAGCGCAAAGAATAAAGAGAAGACAGTAACAGCTCAAATGACATATTAAAAGGTGTGAATTTAGTCATCATAATGAAGTTGGTGCTACTGAAGGTATGGGAGATTTATTTATTCATTAAATATGCCAAGTTAGGTGTATAGCAACAACATTCTGACTGGTAACATTGGAGGTCAATGTGTAATCAATACAAATTGCTACATAACTCTATACAGGACAGTACAAATTAGCTAGGTTGGACAGGAGCCTGGAGAAGGTTTGGTGTCTGTACCTCCTGTGATAAAGTCTCTTTCATTGATAATGTTCTCTGAACTGGATAGTCTTGTTGAATAATAATAAACACCAAGCACACATACAGATTCCTACGAGTAGAAACATAAGCAGAGGTGCCTCCATCTCAAGTTGAACTCCATCCTAGATATGTTTCTAGAAGACCATTAGAGAGGTGATGTGATTGTCCTTGCCTTGACTTCTAGGATTCTTAGATACATGTTAGTGTTGACTTGGTCCCTACCTGCCACTGCAGAATGGCCTGGATCACCTTTGTGTTTCACACATCTCTTCAAGGCTTCCAAATATGCAAAGCATCTCAAAAAGCAGTAGGTGCTTATGTGTGAGCAAGTGAACAGAGGATATTTTGAGTTTATGTATCCCTTCACAGCACAAAAATGGCTTGGCAAGCACCCATCATCTATAATTTTCCTGGCACCGAGTAGCTTTAGTATACATTTTTTTTCCCTTTCTTTTGTGGAATGTCTTACATAGTCTGGTCTCTGTTTTCAGATAGTTTAAATGGTATTCATCTGTCCTATTTTTGATATTTTTATTTGATCAGATCTCGTAGAATAATTTTCTAGTCAGGGAAGTTATGACACAATTTTAGACTGCAATTAAACTCATCCTAAGGTACATGGTCAAAATAGGTCAGATGAATCACATGCCCATTTCTCGTCGTTGTCTGTACAGTATGGCTAACTCAGGTGTACACATCTAAAGTCAGGTCAGATGAATCATGCAATGTGGTATCCCTCAAGGACAGATTTGAAGGGAGGAGTTGCATTCCTGCCAAAGTGACTTGTTAGCACAGTGTTGTCAGAAGTCAGAAAGATTAATTCTACTTGCATATTTGTATAAAGTATGGTTTTCATTTTGCATGTAATTGTTTGCAAGTGTCAACAAGTGAAAAGTTTCACAACGGAAAAATAGGTATATCATTATTAATATTCAACTGAGCATTTTAAAATGGTTTGGTTTAAAAAGAAGCACATAATCATGCTTTCACAGCATTAGTCTCAAACATATGGCACAAAATTTGTTGGCCTTTATGTCTTTCTGCCATGCTGAACACAGGAAAACAGCAAGCATTTTATGCAGCACAAGGGGGACCAGATAGACAATGACTTACAGTGCATAAAACCCAGCAGTGCAAAGTCCATGCCTCACATAAATTAATCACTAAAAGACACTTGAATTTACATAGCTGGTTTATACCAGAGTAATTATTATTATCATGTACTTACTTTGTTCTGGTGCTAGGAGTCCTAGACCTAAATTTACTCTGTCCTCTAAACAAAGACTGAGAGTTGAATGAGGCCTTGCTGGGATGAATATTTTAGCAAAAGCTTTGTTCAGCATAGAATAATCCGCTTCACTTTTGATCCAATTTATCAAATATTCCTTCATGCAAATACAGTTCCTAGTGAAACTGGATTGTACACAGATCAGTGAAATTATGGAAGTTATTTATAACTGGCGGCATCTAAAAGTTCAGCGAACAGGAGCAGAAGAAAGAGCAGAAAGCAGCAATGAGGAGGATGAGTGAGCTTCACTGTCAGGCTGGCTTTGGTGTCAAGAAAACGCCACATGTTTACTGCTAGGCAATAAATAACTGCATATGGCTGTTACATATGCATATGAAAGCTGCTAAACCTCAAGGGGTTGAACACCCGTGAAATAACAGGAAAGTTGAAATACCTTCCTGATGGAATTAAGGACCAAGAAATCCTTAAAGAAGGAAAAGACATGAAGGACTAAACCTGAATATCCTCCAAAGACAGTTCTGAAGAACAGTGTGAGTTCAGATGTGTAGCAGCTCTTGTGCAGCCTGGAGATTTAATACTGAAGGAGGTACATGCATAACCTTAGCCAGAGGACTGTGAAGAATCTGTAAGTTAGTCAGACGAAGGATGAGAGAAACCTTTAGAATCTAAATATTACATAAAAACATTTATTACTAGTATTTACATTAAAACTGTTTTCTAAGCCTTTATGGCAGTATTGTTTACCTTTTCAAGTACGCCTTCTTAATGAGAAGGCTGCTCTCTTTAGCATCTCCCAGTTGGATGACTGGGTTCCGCATACCCAAAGCCTGGAACTTGCAAGAGCTGGACACCATAGTAATGGATCAAAGTTATGTTTAACACCTTGCTATTTTACAGGAATTGAAAACAGACCCAGGAAAAGAAGCTTTATAGAAAGGGAAAAAGAGATAGCAAAAATAACTTGTGGTTTGCAGTAGTCAGGGAGATGTGAATCTTTATTAAAAGGTATGTTATGTACCTTAGGAAATTTTTTGCCTCTGCTTTTAAAGCACACTAAAGATTATTATAACATGGCATTTTTTGTTGAACCTCCATGCATTATATACTATTTATAACTATTTGGTCTCTGGGAAAGTTATAAATATTGAAGTTATTTTACTGCCTTGAATTTTGCATCCTATCTTTCTCACATTAAAAAAAAAAAAAAGAAAAAAAGGGGGGAAAAACCCATTAAACATGTATTCAAATGAAAGATAGTCTCTATAAAAAAGATCATCTTGAAATAAGCCAGTAGACCGCCCAGGAATGTTCTATTACAAATATTGTCACAGTTGGAATGAATACCTCCTGCAGCCTAAGCCTGCTACCGTAACTGGTCTGACTCTGTTACAAGGCGTCCCAACAGGAAAAAAAAAAGAAAAAAAGTAGCAACATTTTAACGACGTGCGATGACTCTTAAGGGCTGTCCTCATTGACTATGACACAAACATCTAATGTTCCTAGTGTCACTTTCTACAATCAGCACTTTAGTATGTGCAGCAATTTTTTTTTTTTTTTTTTTTTTTAAGGAGATCCTATTTCACTAGATCTTTTGTAGGGGCTTTTTAGAACTGGTTGCACAGAAGCTGCCAAGACCCATACTTGCCAGTTCTTTGAACAGTTAAGCCTTCTCTCAAGTGACCCCTCTGGTCACAGTTGGGCCACCAGCCCTACACTTTGTTCCTTTTCTTTTAGCATGCTTATAAACAAAAGTAGCTGCAAGTGTGTATCTATAAAGAAGAAAAGCCATACAAGGTTTGATCAAGAACCAACCTGTACCTTTACAACTGCCTACAAATATTTGACTTGTGACAGACCCCACGTTACATCCGAATCTCTGCAGTGCCACATATGGATCTCTGAGGCAAAACGTGATGACATGCTCCTGCAGGCATTTGCAGGTCTTACAGAAATGCTGGCCTCTGATAAAGATTCAGAACAGACGTACAAAAAAGGGACATTGGATTTTTAAATAACTGTTGAGAAAAATAATTACTCATTTCTGACATAACCAGTGGGAAGACAGAAGTTAGGAGCTTTGCTTTTCTCAGAACACTTTTTGCTTGAGCCTAAGATACACGAAATTCCATTAAAATTCATATCTCTTAGAGAAATATGCTGTTAAATAATTATAAAGGACTGCATTTTGCTGGCCTTGGCCACATGGCTCCACGGCAGGGGCCATGACTGACCCTATTCCCCCATCCTGGGCTCTGGCACTGGGGAGCGGTGCTGGCCGAGTGAGGGCACCCTCGGTGCTCCCCAAACTAACCCCTGCCCCACACCCACTACACCTCACTGGAAACACAGAGACCCCATCCCTTCCCAAGGTGCCTTCTGCAGAAAATGAATGGAAGAGTCTCAGTATGTCATGTCCTTTGCAGGGGACTTCCAAGGGCAGCTTTGACCCCAAGGAGAGGCTGGGCTGGCCAGCAGAGCTCTGCTCCCTCCCTCAGAGGGCATCAGGAATGTGTTGACAGTTTGTGCTTATCACCTGGCTGAAGCACAGGGCCTATTCCTGATTCCTAGAATGGGCTTGATTTGTGAAAAGAGGGTGTAGATGCTTGCTCTGAAATGACAGTAATTTTAAGTAAAGGCTCAAATCAAGGCTGTAGGAAACACAACTGATGACATATTGAGGTATCTGTGAAATAAAGTAGGGATTTTGAGAACTGCTTTCCAGATTAAGATGCTTCAGTCACAAATACCACAACTTGCACTTGTCACTAGGCACCACCTATGTTTTGAGGTGACAGCTGTTACAGAAAAAAAAGATTTCTATAATCACAATACATTTTTGTGAAATACATTTTGAGCTTTCTTCTTTTTCTTTCCTTCATAGGATGTATCACTGCTATAGCTACGTCAATTATCCCAGCCCTTTATTGCTGTTTTTAGCAACTTGTCCAGGCCATGATAGCCATTATGAATTGCTGACATGCACATAGCACAGCACAGTACTGATGTTCCAGCTGTGAATGGGAAATCGGGGATGGAGTCACATTTTTCCTTACTGCATGCAGGTAGCAATTAAAGCTACCAGATATTTTCTTCATTGGATTCTCCCCTGGCTCCCTGAAGTTCCACTCCCAAATTTTAGTAAAATTCAATCGGTGCAACGTTTTTCTGTGCAAGGTATAAAGTCCCTTTGAGAAGAACTGTTTTTGAAATGATGGGCTTTTTTTGTGCTTTGAAGTGGTTCTAATATTTCTGTATACACAGGAACACATGTCACTCTACACATGCAAGTACTTTGTTTGCAGTTTGAGTTTTATCAGCCTACACTAAAATAAACATGTCCTTGACAGTTATGAGACCATGTAGATACAGTATCATAACGCTTTAAGACTTCAAAGATGAATTCTCACTATTAGAGGGTTTTTGGGGTTCTATTATATACACAAGAAATGGTTACAGACAGAAGGAAAGGGAATCAGAAGCTCAGGTTTATTTAAGAAAACCTAATTAATATTGCTGCTCATTTTCAGCTCTTACTTTACGACTTCCATGCTTCATGTTTTCTACATAAAACTCCTCTTGGTATATTTGTGATTTTTCCAAATACTGCAGACTAAAAGTTCAGTACCAGCCAACTTTGCCTTCTATCATTTTTTTCAATGACAAGAACGTGTGCACATGTGTTTCCTGCTTGAGATGAGATTCGTATTTACAGGATATGGAAAGTTAGCATGACAAAAGTAATGACTGTGTAGAAGGAAACTCACTTTCATTAGCAGGCATCCTATTTACTCTACTTTCACCTCCCATGATATGCCACATACCATTTCAGACACCAAAGTTCTTTTGGTGAAAACTTCCTGCAGAGAAAATGGAAACTTTGAGAAAAAAAACAATAACATCGACACCCCCCCCCAAAAAAAAAACCAACCCCCAAAAAAACCCCAAACCAAAAAACCACCAAAAAACCAACAAAACCCAAAAAACCCTGAGTTTACCATGGGAAAAAATGTATCTGTGAGATCCTTTCCTCAGGTATACCCACCCAGTTTCTACTGAGTCCTCTGATCACATAGGAACATGATCACAGAAGATTATGAAGAATTATTTGGTTTAATTAAAAAAAAAAGCCCACTTTTTTTCTTTTAAGCCCACTGCATTCTACTCACTGAGAGACCTGGCTGTCTTCAAAATAGTTTTTTCAAAACCTTTTAATTATGAACAAAGCTTAATTTTTCTGGCAGTGGCTGAGGAAAGATTCCTGGTCTGAGGAATAACATCCAGTGGGATTAGACAGTGATCTTCAGCAGCTCTCTATAGGATTACTGTGAGATAAAGAAGGACAGAAGTAAGTTTACATTCATAAATCCTCATAAAATGGACCCAGAGTCCCAGTCACTGTGTTGGAAACACCACATTCAAGCCAGTGGCTGGATTCACAACAGTGGGGGAACTGCAGGGCTCACGGTTACTCTGCCTGCAGATGGGCACCACACGAACTGGAAATTTAAGGGAAATCATTTATCCATGCACTTAACTCTCCTACAACTCCTCTGCACTTAAAAACTGGGCTCCATGTGATTGCAACTCAAAGCGCTGAAATTAATATAAAACCAGGAGAAATTCCCATGAATTGGTGCAAAGACTATTTTTGTTTAAAATTTTTAGGGTTTCTAAAAGATAATAGGAAAATAACTGTTAATTTGAGTGTTGCAAGAAATGGCAAGCTTTGCATTTTTGTTTTTAAAATGGAAGTTTTGGATGTTGATTTCACCCCAGATTACAACCACCTGCAACCGTTCTTTTGCAAAAGCTATAACACTAAAATTTGAAAGGGTGTCATTTACCCACATGATAAATTATATTCTGTGAAGCAAGATTTGACCATAAGTCAGCTCATATGAATGACTGAATTTAGAATCACGGAATAATATTCTTCTGTGCTCTTTGATGCATAAATTTAATTTTGCACACTGATATGGTTCACTGAAAATGACCATTTCCAGGGTTATGGAAGAGCTTGCCACTGATTAGAAACCATTGAGTGCAGCTGAATTTAGGAAGAAAAAGACTGAGAATCAGTATAAAGATCTGAAGTTTTAGCTTCTGAGAAAAAAAATGTGTGAATGGTTCACTAGTTACTAAAATAGATCGAGTGTTACAAGAGCAAGAGCTTGCAGACATTACTTGTGTAATAAAAATATGGGCGGTAGCAAATTATATTGCTGTGAAGAGCAGATGAGGAGAGACGCCTACTGAAACCTGATGCTGCCTTTGAACTTTAAAATTTTGACTTAATAAGCTTTGCAGTGGCGCTGCTTAGCAAAGAGCTGTCACGAAGGGCAGTTTTGTTTCACAGCAGAGTTGCTTTATTAAAAATCCTCAGCATTTCCATAAAGTCCTGATTCAGAAACAGAAGGAGGAGTTACACTGAACTTGACTGCTGACCTGACAGTGAGAATGGAGCTATTGTACCCAGGACTGAATATGCATATCTGTGCTTCTCGCTGAGCTTCACAGCGCAGTTCCCCTCCAAGGGAGATGAACCCTTTAGAGATCTGAAAGCTGCTACTGCCGGATACTGAAACCCCAAAACAGATCCTAAAGTCTGTAGGTTTCATAACCATTAAGACGTTAAAATACAACTTTTAATCTTCTCCATTTTTTTTCCTCTGTTTGCTGTAGGATAATCAATGGACTGCAAGCCATGTGCAGCAGCATGGCCCATGGCGTCATCTTTGTGCTATTCAGCAAACTGCAAGCTAGATGTGCTCAATTAATAGTAAAGATTGTCAGGGAAGCAGGGCTAGAAATGCTTATTTGGTACTGCATGAATTGAACCTGCTTGTTTGAATGAAATACTAATTACCTCACTGACTCTTTTGCATTAAGCCTTCTCTTTATACTGTGCTTTACTTGGTGGGAAGGAGTTGGTACAATTCAGCACAAAATGTGATACAAACTAATGCTTGGGAAGGAAAAACTAATGGCACATTAAGTGTTGTCAATTGCATGGCTTTCTCTATTATTGCTGAGCTTTCAGGATAAAGAAAATACCATCTGTAATCATTGGTTGCACAAATAAAACACAAAGAAAGGAAATTAATTCCGTCATCTTGAACTTCAGAAAAAGGCAGGGTTCTTTTCTGCTCTGCATGTGTTACTAGGAAAACTAGCATGCAACTAAATCACATTCTTTCCCAGGATTTTAACTGAATTTCAAACTCTGTGATGCAGATAGATCTGCTTGTGCTTTATCTAGTAATGATGACAGGAAAAGGTATTTTAGCTGACTTCTTCTATGCCATCCTTGAGACATAGAGGCTGTCTTTTCCAGAAAATGTTTTAATCCTTTTTCAATCTTCATCGATGGTTTTCTTCTGTTTTCATCCTGATGGAAGCTGCGGTGCAGTTAAGCATTTTCTTGTTAAGGCTGCACTGACAGAGCTCTTGGTTCACTCTAGCAGCTCCTTCTAAAAGTGATACCAGCAGCAGTAACCACTTCTTTTAAGCAAAGGCATGAAGAAAATACACTGAAAGACTTAGGGAGTATGCTTCATTCCTGTTTTGACATCTGTAAGGATTCAACTGAAGGCTTTTTATGTTCCATTTGTTTTATGCAAAATTAATTGTTCTACAATTCAGTGCTCAGTTGCTCCTCTAACAACTGAATGAGCAGAATTTTTGTCATAAGAGAAATAGTTTTCTATTGCCACCTATTAATGAGCTAGAAAAAATGTTTGCATATCGTGTTCGAGAAATACTTTGTTTTGCAATACAGTGACAAGCTGAAATCACTCTACAAGGTAGAAGTGCAGGATGTCTAACTAGGACCATTGCAAGAAGCAATGCCAATGCAAGGAGATCCTCTGAGTTCCTGTCACCAGTGGTGAGAAGCTCCTCTCCCTAGAATGAAAACTCAAGGCAATATCATGACGGAAGGTGGCTTTGTGGGCTTTGGGATGAATGGATCTCAAAAGACACAACAGGGAGGGGGATGAGATTAGGAAAGGTGATGTTATTGGGTAAACAGAAGAAAGTGAGATGGAATAAGATGTTTGTTTCATATTCATAGCATCGGATGGAAAAAATGAGGCAAAGATTTACTACCTATTGCTTGTCTCTACTAGGTGGGAACTAATAGGAGCTTTCTAATCCTTGGGAAGAAGACCCATCCCTTCTGCATCACTGGAAGTTTTCAAGGCCAGGTTGTACGGAGCCCTGAGCAATGTGGCCTCGTGGAATGAGACTATTTTTAAGGTGCCTTCCAACCCAAACCATTCTGTGACTGCTTCTAAGAGAGGGACATGCTCTCCTGAGTGATGCATGGCAGGTGGAGGTTTTCAACGCATGTATGCTGAAAAAGGTGAAATTCAGACTAGTTGTAAGGCAGTGTCCTCAACATGAGGACAGTCACATGCAGAACAGCTTTCACACAGAGGCCATGCATTTTCCTTTCTTGAGGCTTTTCAAGATCCAACTGAATAAACACCTGAGCAACATGGTCTGATCTCACAGCTGACCCTACTTGGAACAGGATGTTGGACTAGAATGATGCCTTCTCCAGCCACCTAGAAACAGAGACTAGACAAGAGTAAGGGAATAAAGGTAGGTATTTATTTGAAGGGCCTTCAAGGTACACCCTGGGGAGCCGGAGGCTAATTCCACAAAATGGGCCCCAAGATGGATGACAGGTCACGAGTTCTTCACACTGCTATAGGTTTGGTCTATTTGCATATCAGCATAAATTCACCCAATAAACCTTTAGCTCTCTTCAATTTCTCCACCTCTCTCATGGTCCTAGTTTCCACCTTTAGGCCTCGGACAGCCCGAGTGTCCTTTAATAGCAAGCTCAGAGAAGCTTTGTTGTGTCTATCTGGCCTAAGAGAGCAGCTAACAAGCTGTAAGAAACTTCAGAGTTATACACTAGGCAATATAGGATTTGAAAAATACAGAAATTAATACCTAAGGCATCAAGAAACTGCCTGAGATCCCTTCCAACATGAATTATTTTATGATTCTGTGAGCCCATGATTTTCCAATTTTTTGTGGACACAGGTCTTTTTCCACACATATAAATGAACCTTCCATTTATCCTTATAATTGACTCAGAATTAATTACTGTTCATTATAAACATCTGTTTGACTGCTGACTATTGACTTTCCATAATTACCACTGTATTTATCTTTCAGATTAGTGATATTTTATTTCATTTACATATGCTTGTAAGAAGCATATGTAAATGTAGTGGTTTGATTCGCATTTTCCCGTTTCTGTGAGATAAGAACAGGGAGGAATACAAAGCAGACACCAAACTTTAAAGAATATAATGAAGTTTATTACTACAACTAAAAGTAAAATGGAATAAAAAGGAATTAAAGCAAATTAACCCCCTTTTTCTCCAGCACCTCCTCCATCCACCTGTAATATAAAGACACAAACTTAAAATCAATTCAGCTAGTTTACCCCTCTATAACAATCTTATGTCAGTCCATCGAGTGAGAGAAGTCTCTTTTGCTCAGCTATGGAACTTTTCCACAAGAACAATCTTCCCATGGCATCCATGTCACAGCACAACCGCCGTCTGGGGTGGGTTTCTGTTGACATGTGAGAGTTCCATTTCCTTGATCACAGCTTTCTCCACAATCATGTTCAAGGATTCACCTTTAGCTGCAGGGGGTA
>VYZQ01061800.1:48148-71843 GCA_013400655.1 Mystacornis crossleyi | reverse complement strand
AGGGAGGGAGGAAGGGAAGGAGAAAAGAGGGAGGTGCAAAGGCTTCCTGGGCGTCCTCAGGCACTACAGCTGCACAGAGACATAAACCTGCCTTGAAACATGCATTGGTAGATGGTTATCTGCAGCTATTGCTACCACTGGACCTCAGGAATGATGGATATTCTTTCAGGACCGGGTAACCACCAGTCCTTCCTTAAGCAGCTCTGTTACAATGCACAGAAGTGTGTGAACCACAGCTCCCAAATGCACAGTGCTTTTTGCATGCACTCTGGCATGTGGGAACATCGTTCCCTCAGCTTTGGCAACCCAAATACAACATTACTGATGATCTGGACAACCTCTCCCTTGTGACTGCATCACAAGTGTTCCTCAGTTTTGGGGTTTTTTTTCCCTTGGAAATAGAGGGCAGTGAGAAGATGAGATAAAGACAAACTGCAGTGCTGTGAGACACAGTGGTTCCTCAGCAGATTCACAGAAACTCTCCCAGGAGTGCAAAGGCTGTTCTCAGATCTCTATTTTATGTTGGTGTTTGAGCACTTAGCATATGAGATGCTGCAGGAGTCACTGAATCCTAATCAAAGCAACTTTCAAAAAGAGAGGAGCTGCTTGACAACAAATCTGGACGCAAGGGGTTCAGGCATTTTGAACCCTGGCACTCAGCAGCTGTTACCTGGAGGGACTCCTCTAGGGGATGTCGTATTTCAGAGAACCCCTTTCAAAGAAAGAGTCAGTTGTTAAACCAGGCACAGGGGAGTCTGGATATTTATTCAGCCTTAGCTCTGCCCCTTTGAGCGTGACACAGCAGCTCCCTATTGCCAACACCCGCCTGCTGTCAAATTAGCAGGACTGCAGCTTGGGCAGGGAGTTTTGTTCACAGAAATCCTGGGAAGCAGCTTTTCCTATGCTGGAAACACTGCACTGTGCTTCCTGGAAGCACAGAAACAGGCAAGAATGTATTTGGTCACTCTAGTTTCTTCCAAATACATGTACATCCCACCACTGCTGGTAAAGGAATTGGGTTGCCTTACAGGATATAAACACAGGTTTTGGGGGTTATTTTTGGAGGCAGACACAAAAATTCTTTAGCAGTTCTTAATTTCTAAAATCATTTTAGTTCATCATAAATTGTACAATGGTAAAATCTTCCAGTGAAAATCTTTTTTTGTTGCTGTCACTGTCAGTTTAGGACATGCCTTCTCACATGGACAGGTGTCAGTAAAGGCCAAAAGACACTTTAAAAAAGCCAAACCAAAACACAAAGTCAAGTCACTAATATTAATGTTATTTGGTCACCAGCAATACAGTGTTGAGCAAACACAAGCCACTGATCAATAAATGATGACTAGCTCTTGGCCTGTGATAGGAAAAGCCTGCCTTGTCACTGCAGTTGACATGACTCCCAATAATGGCTGTGGTTCAGTCCTGGAGGATACGTACAGTATGTGGGATACTATCAAAATGTAAATCTCATGGGTCCTCATCTCCACACGTGGCTGCACTCTGGTCTGTCCTGGGGTCTGCAGAATGCTGTAGCTGGGGCTGTTTGCTGCTCCCAAAGCGTTGGTGAATCCTCTTTGGTGAGGGCACCCACACAGCTAAAAGGCATGTTCTTGTACCACCTGAACCCCGGGCATGGAATCAGCCCTCTTGTCTCCAAAGGCCTTGGGAAGGAAATTGGCTTTAAATGGCTGATCAAAGGCTGCCAAGCAGTTAGCAGAAGTGGTGTCTTCAAGTCATGCCCACTGCAACCCTCCTGCACTGTGGGCTGGGAAAGTGACCTGCCTGTGTGCTGTCATGGGGTGCCTGTGTACCTGCTGTGAATTATGAGGGGTCTGCCTGTGCCCTTTTGAGGGGCTTTGCAGGGGCCAGGGAAAGTGAGAGGCTCTGCACTGTCTGGCCTGGAGCTGAGGCATCTCCCTGAGACAAAGTCCTCTGGCAGCAGCATCTGTGCCCCCCTCCCACTGTCCCACCATTGTGGGGACTTCCAGTGTGTGGGAAGAAATATGCCTGAGCACCTCTACCAAAAACACATTTCTGAGGGTTCCCCTGAGGAGAAACACCCCCAGATTTGGGTCAATTCTACTTCCTGCATTTTGCAAACAACTGTTGTAAGGATGTGACTTATTTCTGTATGCCACCTGAAACAAGTCAAATGCCCTCCAAAACATCAGTGAAACCTCTACCACCCTGTGCAACCAACCCCCAACAGATCCTGCTCTAACAACAGCATCCTGTCTTCCTCCTTTTTCCCAGGTAGTGTCAGGTCTAACAGTCAGTAGATTTGGGAGATCTTCTGTTTCAACAATATGATAATCATTCTCTTTCTGCCCTATTTCTAGGCTTTCTGGCATTCAGAAAGGTCAATAGTTTAATTCCTAAAGGAGCTGAATATGTATTTCGTTTGTATCTGAAGAACTGAATAAAACAGTTCTTAGGATGTTCATCTGAGGATGATTTTTTTGGACACTGTATATTGGGGACAACCTAAAACTTTCTTGTTATTGTAGTTCCCCTGGCATACCTGCACTGCGTGGACTTCGCAACTCCAGCAAGCAAAGAAGCTCTACCAGCAGAAAGCATCTTTTGCCAGCTGGTGTACAGATTCTGTTTTGTCCGTGGTAACACACTTTTAAACAACTCTTGTGGAAACAGAGGATCAGTGTGCTGCAGGGGAGGGGTCTCAAACTGTCCAGGGAGCTGGTGCAAGAAGGAGGAGGAGTGGAGAGTGCAAGAAAGCTCAAGCTTAAGAGCCCCTGTGAATGTACCCACAGCAGTGCCTTAGAGAGGATGCTGAGAGAAACTTCCCCAAGGACCTATGGGGCCTCTGGCTGAGGCTGAAGGGAGTTACTGAATGCTGGTACAACATATGTGCCATGGAACTGCCTACCCTGCCCGGAAACTGCTGCAAGCTGGAGGGAATTAATTTACTATGCCTTGATTTCTATTCATCTGATTATGTGTTTCCTCCAGAACAGGTTGTCCAGTGCCTGTTCTGACAAAAATCTGTCCCCAGTAAGGTTCGTGGTATCTTCACACACCACGGTGAGTGTAGCCACAACAGAGAGATGGTCAAAACATCACTTATGTTTGTTCAGACGGAGTAGGAAGGTGGAAAAGTGGGGGTCACTCCACCATAGTGGTTGAATGACTTGTTATGCTTCCCTTGCATAGGTAAGAGGGAGACAGGTTGGTGCCTACTGCCCTCATTCCAGTCTCAGCAGGCTTAACATCTACATGGTGGTGACCCTGAATGTCGGGCAGTTTCATGAGGATGCAGAGCATGTGCTGTTGTTTTAGCAGATTTCCCAGGCGCTGGTCTCTGGCTAAGAATTCAGTTCAAGGGGTTAGCTCAAGAGAAGGCAGACTTTGCAAAGAAACTGAAATTAGAAATTATGTATTAAAAATGAACTGTGTATTGCAGCAGGTGAGTTGAAATGAATGCATTATAAATAATAAATAGAATAAATAGCATGTGATTTAAATCCTATAAATATAACAGAAGGGAATACTTGTGTAGTGAACATTTTGAAATCTTGAAAATGTTAAAATACCACAGATGGGTAGCCAAACAGTGCACAGACTTCTGATGCAGCCCAGTTTTGATACTTTGGTTTTACAAGAACTAGCCTGGTTTGTAAGCAGTCTGAGGGTTAAAAAAAAAAAAAAGTCTACATTACTTCCATAACTTCTTACTGAAGACCATATTCTCTGGTTCCTCTTTCCTGTTTGATCCAGCTTAAACTGAAGGTCTTAACATAATACTCATAATCCTTCAAAGAGATCTAAGGCTCTGAAAAAAATGCAAAAATTTACTGCCTCTGCTGCTTTCCTACTTCCCTTTTTGTATATGCAGCTTGGGATCAAAAGCAGCTGCTCTTTGGTTTTGTTTGCACAACACCCAAATCAGCAGATTTGGTCTGTCTCTGAGTTGTCTATATTCTGCTGAAAAGCCTGCATTTTCCAGGCAGCCATCAAACATGTGTTCCTGCAGGAGCCCAGACTGAATCTGCCTGCCTGAAGGCAGTATCAGGTGCTTTGCTCGTGCACCCACCTTTGTCTCATGCCTCTTCTGAAATGACACAGCTGTCCTTACAAGAGAGCTCTGCTTCCATTTGTATCACCAACCTGGAAAGCAGCATAGTCCCACTGCTTGTACAAACAGCTACATGTTAGTGCTCGCTGCATCCCATGGCAGGGGGGCTGGAGCTACATGATCTATCGTATCTCTTTCAACCCAAACCATTCTGATGGTATGATTCTCTGATTTCACTGCAGTCCTTAAGCAAAGTCTCAGGCAATTATTTCAAAATATTTGCTTTAAATGCGGAATCACTGTGCCCTGGAGGTTTTGTGAAATAAAATTCTGTTGCATAGCATAGTAAAACAAGAAGCTCTGAAAGCATTTCTCCATCAGTGCTACATCATATTGTCCTTTCCTTGTTTTTCATGTAGTCTCCTGTTTCCTACAAGCTTCAAATTAGGAAATTCTTTGTATCAGGAACATATAACAAAGCTGCTGCTTGACTACAGTTCTTGAATTTAGAGATGTGTTGGTGTTCCTTTCCTGGAGCAGTCCTGACTCTTAATAGAGCAATTGTGTGCCACTCAGTGCCTGACCCCAAGACCGGCCTTGTGCAAATAATCCAAACTTCCCACAGAATAAAGTTCTGCTCATTCCAAGTGAAAAAGCAGCTCTGTCATTAACTTTACTGACTTTTGCTCATGCTATTCTTATGAGAGTAGTCCCCAGATGGCACTGTTTGGCCATTTAATGTGATTTTTTCTTGTCTGCCTTTTTTTTTTTTTTTTTTAAGTTCATTTGCAGCGTACGCCNGAAAAAGCAGCTCTGTCATTAACTTTACTGACTTTTGCTCATGCTATTCTTATGAGAGTAGTCCCCAGATGGCACTGTTTGGCCATTTAATGTGATTTTTTCTTGTCTGCCTTTTTTTTTTTTTTTTTTAAGTTCATATGCAGTGTAGTCTTTGAAGAAATGCTATACTTCCCTTCAGAGAGAAGGAAGGAACCTGCTTCCTAGGAGCAGTGGCTTGATGATGGGATTATTTATTTCTTCTTGTTTCTAGAGTCTCTCCCATAGAAATGGCTTCATTCTTTTTGAATGCTAGTGTTCCTCAATTCTCTGCTCTCCAGGGGCCCCTTCCTCCCATGGTAGATCTTCTCTCTTGCCTTTGAATGTTCTTCAAGTATTGCAGGCAGCAAGAAGCTGACAGCAAGGCCCTGCTGTACTTGGCTAGGTGGTATATCCTGAAGCATCATACTCACAACCTGCCATCCTTCTTTGCAGCTCCAGATTCCCATACTTATACTGTCAAGGGTGTTTAAGTTTCTTTCCTTTTTTTAATGTCTTTTTTTATGACTGCTTCCATTGTTAAGTCATACTTCAGCTACTAATAAGAAAACCAAGGTGACCTTGATACATTTTTCTCCAGAGTCCCAAGCTTATAATGGACTTCTAAACTGTTAATAACTAGTAAAATTGCTACTGCTATGGTTTGAGAAAAAGCCAAAGAATAATTTTTCTTGTTGCATTCAGTACTCAGGAAGGGGACCCAGAACCAGATAAAAACAGGGTAACACAATGGATGGAAATATTCAGGGAAGGAGGGATAGTGGCAGTGAAACCTCTTCTCAGGTGGAAAGAATTAAGTTCCTCATCTAGTAAGGGGAATTATGAGCTTCAGAAAGAAAGAACGTGTCTATCCAGTAAAGTCATGTTAAGCCAACAAAATGAAGGAGACAGATTTATTGGTACTCAACTTGGGATTTTGAGGAATGGCTGATTAAGGGAAGCCAGAGGTGGTGGGTGCTGACTTTAACAGCCCATTCAGAGACAAGACTGATTTGTGCTGTCCTATGGATGGTAAGTTGTTTACATTTTTACTACTGATTTTTGGCACAAGAATTAGAACTGGATTATTTAAGGATATGAGAGCAATTACACAACATGCGTTTCAATAACCTAAAGTGGTAAGATTATGGTCTTGAGAACCAGCAGCAAGACTCTTTGTGATCAGCTGGAAATACATCAGAGGTTGTGTAGGACAAACAAAATACATGACAGCATACTAGTTACAAAATGATCAGAGTACTGGTGGGGCACAGCTGGGAGAAGATCTTCAGATATATCATGGCCATAGCCAGCAGAGAGGAAAGAGACTCTCAGGGTCACTCAGGACCTACTGGGGCCTTCTTCAAAACACCGTGGGCAGCGCTGGTCACCTGCAATATTGAAATGAGGCCCAGTGTGACAAACTATAATCTTGGTGGATGCAGCACAGCCAAAAGGGACCAAAGTGCAGTGACAATGTTCTCTACGAAGTTACCAGTGCAGGGGGATGAAAAACCTGCTGGGAGTGAGAGGAGCTAAGCTGGATGACATGAAGTTCTGGCATATGAACAAGGGATCACCAATATGCTGAGGGTGGAAATTCACAGCTTCCCAGCAATGGCAATTCATCTTCTTGGAACAGACTAAAAGACCAAATAACAAGATGGAGTGTGACAGGTTTAAGGAAGCCAGCATGCAAGATGATAGGAAAATGATGGTTTCAGTGTCTGAGGTGTGGCCTCTTCATCTATTTCCCTGTGCCAGTTTGCTTGAAAAAAAGAGATGTGATTTGTCCTAGTTCATTCTTCCTTGTAGAGTTTTTGGGACTAATCTTAATCACTGTGACAAGTAAAAAAAAAAAAACAAAACCAAAAAAACCCCCCTCCAAAAACAAAACAGAGGGGAAAAAAACAACTAAAAAAAATCTTGACCTGCTGTTGTACCTATTACACTGCGTGGTTTTGGTGTTCTGCCTATGTTCATAATTAAAGTCACAGTAGAGTCTGCTGCAGTTTAAAATGGAGGGGGTAAGGAAGACTCCAACAAAAGTGGACACTCAGATACCTGTCCTAATAATACAAGCATTTAAGGAACGGAAAACCTTTCTTACTAAGGGCTGTATAAAAATCTCATCTTCTCGACAGTTTTTGATTCTTGGTTATAGTAATTCTTGTGCTCATTGAAAGCTTTCAAAATTCATTAAAATGGACAAAAAACAGTACTTTTTTTCCTTTTTTCTACTGTCAGGAATACTGGTGATCTTTGAACATCTTCCAAAAGCTCAGCCAATTCCGGTGTTGCTGAGACCCAAGTCTCATTCTCCATCTACCTTTTGAGAAAACAGGCACTGAGAAGAGCCTAAGTGAGGGAGAAATCCTGCTTAAGCTTTATTTCATTTGATGGATATGCCAGAAGCTGTTTCAGAAATGAAAAAAAGAAAGCTCAAAAAAACTTTTTCAGTTTACTAGTGCAGATAAGGTTAACAGCCTGCAATCAGATGTAAGGAGTTCTTGACTGATTTCCTCTAGAAATAGGATTTACAGGCTTATAATGTCTCTACATATCACTGTCAGTCCATCTCAACATTTTATTCTCCTTATCAAGTACAAAGAAACATGCAGAGATGTAGCAGTGTCGCATGACTTGAGGAGACAGGTGGCTGACTAAGGTAGAGAGGACCTATGAAAGGCTGAAAGTGATACTGAGTCCCTCAAGATTTGAGCCTCTCAAAATCTGAATCAAACTTCACAAATTTTTTTGTTGCTGTCAATCAGTAGATGTAGCTAGAGAGTTCTGATAAGCAATTGCATTGTGAATGTTGTATGCTTGGCTAATGTTTATTTTAAGGAAAAGGGAAGACAATCCCAAGATGAATGGGCTGTCTAGATGAGAGCCACCAGGAGTAAGGTCAGGACTGAGCAGTAACTGGGGGAAAGGCAATTCCGGCAGTGGGACATTGCAACCACCAACTCAGTGATCCCCTACTCCAAACAGACCCCAGAGTGAGACAGAGGGAAGAACTGTGCCTGCAGACTGATTAGCGTGAGGAACGAGATACATAACGAGCAAACAGGGGGTTGAGTACTAATTAATGAAAAAGTCGTGTAATCTGTAAGCAATGAATGCTGATGTTTTTGTTTGTTAAAATGTACAAGTGGTGTAAAGTTTTGATGACTGGGGAGCCAGCCTTCTGTGGGCTACCACCCTGCTCCCTCCTTTGCACAAACTGGAATAAAAGGTAGAAATACCTTGCCTGGGTGTGTGAGTTGGTGCTGTGCACCAGGGAAGAGAAGCACTAAAGCAAACTTGTGTCTTATTAGACCTTTGGAATCCATGAGACATAATAATTGGCTCAGTTATGAGGTAGGTGAAGCAAGAGGTCCAGCCATATAAAGAAATGAAACTCTAGACAACCTAGATAATTTCGCTTTTCTGCCTGGCTCTGTCTTCTTGGCCTGGCTGCGGTGGTCAGATGTGAACACAGGGACAGGTGACTCAAACGTGGTAATGCGGATAGTCTGTCTCAGGATCCTACTTCCACTGGGTGACACTGCACCAGGCTTGGCTCCCTGGGACCATTCAGGCAGTTTAAGTTCCCTCTGATCCCCTATGCTCCTTCACAGGGCACGCAACAACTGACAGCTTCCCCTCACAGAAAACACAGCACTCTGCCATTGCAGAAGCAAGCCGGGAAAACCCCCAAATCAATGTTCTTGGAGAGCTAGTTGATTCAGGGCATGAAGGGAAGAGGGCCCAGGTGTGATGACTCTGGCCCACGAAGGAGCAGCTAGTCTTTTCCCACAGGGGAGGAAACGGGTACATCTGTGTGACAGGCTGTTACTCCGTGGCAAAGCTATCAGAGCAAGAAATTCTAGGTACACAGCACTGGAAGAAATTTATCCTGAAAATATAAACACTTGAAAACCTTTTTCAGAATTTACTGGTGCCAGGGCTTGATGATGCTGATTAATTACCCTATGTGACTAAAGACAGCTAAGTTGCTGTTTCCTCCCCCCTCACAAACACTTTGCTTTGGATAATTTACCAGCTGATAGGTTCTTGTTTCCCTGACCTCCCTGCAGCCATTAACACATCTTATTAAGGCCCCTTATATAGTTTCAGCTTCTCCCTTGGCAATGATTTGGCTATTCAGCGTGAAATTTGACAAAGTGCACACTTCAGTTAGCAAGTGCACCAACAGCCTGCACTCTCAACGCCTGCCAGCCTTCCTCACTCTCTGCTTTCTTAGCTCAGACAGCTGAAGAGCGCCTGAGCATTAAGATGAGCAGGCTTATGATGCTGGCTTGGTACAGCATGGCAATTCCCTCCAATGAAAAGCAACACATAAAGACCTCTCTCCTGGAAACAAGTGCAGTAAGAGGTGTCAGAGAAGAAGCTGGTTTCTAAATCAAAAAGCACTTACATTACACATTAGGATTTTTTAATACAATGTAATGTTTAGCTAGTAAAAAATATCTAGACCTAAAGTAAATAAAGGCAGTGTTACTGAACATCTGGCACCTGCAGGTGAATCACTTTAAAAAGAAGACTTGGGCTTAGAGAAGGGAGAGATGTGAGGCAAGAAGTCTATGAAGATAAAAAAAAAAGCTTTACTAGGATATTTTAGGAAGGTTATTTAGTTATTTTAGTAAAGTCATATGTCATGGAAGAATGTAGCTACATTTCCTACTTCATCGTTGTAATCGTTTATCACTATTGCCGATAGGGACGCAGGAAAAGAGGATTTCTGCACCTTGAGAAATTCTCCGTAGGACAAAGACCATGTGACTAAAGACAGCCCTATAGAACTAGGCAGATCAGGCAAGCAAGGAGGACTGGAGGAAGCTGAAGTAATCATCTGTATGCTGAGTACAATGTACTAATGTCATGGAGAAGCAGTAGCTAAGCAGGAAAAGGGACAGCCCGGTTTCTTGCTGTTGCAGGCTGGAGGTGCTGGATTCCCTGGTAACCAAGATGCAAACATTTGGGGTTTTGCACATGTTTCTGGATGGGATGCTTTGGCATCTGATAAGGAGTCATCTTACACAATAGAGAGTTTCCTTGGTGGGGGCAGTGACGACGTCTGTTTATGTTTCCAGTTCTCATTAAATCTGGAAAATCCTAGTATCACTGGGTTTCCTGTTCATTACCTCTCTAAAAAATAGCTAAGGCTATCAGTAAGAGCAAGAGAGAAACTGTCAAACATAAAGCATGACTGCAAAAGCTTTTACTTTAGGAAGAAGCAGCAGATGAGGAAAGAAAATGGGATTAAAGGAGGGGACAGCAAAATAAGTGGGTAGAATTGTAGGGAGGAGAGATTATGGTTAATTTTCATGTGGAATGAAAAGATAGATGTTGCTTCAGCTAAGCCCTGATTTGGCTCCTTCTCTCAGTGCCTACCCTGAAGGCTAGATGACTGGCATTACTCTAATTTGTGGAGTCTGCTGACATTTGGGTGGAGTTTCAGTGACTGTACTACCAGAATTCGTTCATCTACTTAAGTGGTTTTCGAAGTTTCCCTTGAGGTTTTACTCTTTTTCATTCATGTTTTAACTAGTCCATTTAGACGGAATGAAAAACTAACCTTGGGTCAGCATCCCACGATTTGTTCTAATCAGCAGCACACATGGGCTTCATGCTCAGTGATCCCAGTTTATGGCTGCAGCTCTGAGAGAACCTGCCTGGGTGAGCACACAAGTGCAGCTCTAAAGCCAGGGTTTTCTTAAGCAGGAATGACTATTTACTGTACAACCCTGTGAGGAGAAAGGGGGATGCAGATATCGCTACTAAACTGTGCAAGCTTTGAGTGCAAGGCTCTGGGGAAAACTAACAAGCAGCCTCTTTCTTCAATTAGTTCTTGCTCTGCAGCTTTGCTTCCCCTTCAAAAGCAAGTAATTTCATACTGCGGCAAGTAACAAGTCTGCAGTCTACAGAAACAAACCAGGCTTTGGCTCCCTACAGCTCATCAGCTCAGGGGTTTTCAGGGGTTATCTTCTTCAGTGATCCCTGGTTGCCTCAATCTCAAATCCCATAAGCTCTGCAAGCATGGTTTCCAAAACAGCTAAATCTGAAGGTAGACTTCTGTGCATGTGTGCACATGTGCGTGTGTGCACAAAGATAGACAATCAATTATTTGATGTGGATAAAGCTATTGAATTATTTCTTAACATGTGGTTTTTTTTCTTCTATATGAAGAAACTCCCGTTCAGTCTCAGATTTCAGAAGCTGGGTTTACAATGCAGTGCTTCTGATTTGTCTTTTGCCTCAGCAACTACAAATCTCTGGAGGCTTTGCAGTGCACCAGAATGGAGGAGGGATAGTCACACTTCAGCAGACAGTCTTTTATAACCTTTTCTGATGTTTTACTGTGGCTTAAATACAGCAGAGACCTGACATACATTCAAATTGCCATGTACTGAAGAATGGAGAAATGATAGGAGAGAAAAAATTACTATGTGTCCTTCTGAATTTCTAACTACATCACAGTGCTTTTGGAGACTAGATAACCTTGGGAAGTCTTATTTTTTATTACAGCTTCACTTAATTTTGAATTAATTCTGCTTCACACCCCTTGTATGTAAAAATGGTTGCTTTTACTTACACAGGTCAATTTTGCCTCTGGCCATATTCCTGCTCCACTTGTGTGTTCCCCAATATATTATTAAATGTATTAGAGACAAGTTTAAGGGGTACATCTGATTACAGAAAAGAGATGCTTGTTTAAACCATTGGCATGAGATGTTCACACATCTGACAGTGTCAATGTCAGAAGAGATGTGCAGGTTTCACATAAACACACATATTCAGATGTGAAATCCTGTTAAATTAGTCCCAGAGAGGGAGAATAACTGAGGCAGTTCAAAAAGCAAGGTGGTGAGCTGCAGATCCCCAGAACTTATAAACATCAGGCCTGAGAGCAAAACTACAAAGGAATCAGTCAAAATGAAGCTAAGTCAGAGAATGGGAAAGATGAAAAGAAACCTGAGAAAACTGGCTGCATATTGTCTGTGTTTGAAACTAGAGGAGAAGGGAAGATAGGGCCTGTTTTTCTAGCTAAATTGTGAAACATAAGAAGTGAAAAAGAATCAGGAGAAAAGGAGCTGGGGAAGCAGACATGCTGAGTGCTGACTAATGGGCAGTGTTTCATTAAGTGCTGGCAGAGGACACAGAGACTCTTTGAAGGGGGTTTGGTCCTCCCTCACGGGATACACCAAATTTTTACCTTACCTGCTTTTTACTAGTTGCATCAGTAAAGAAAAGCCCTGAGGGATGCCAGAGAGACTAACAGTATCACCTGTCTGCTTTAAATGTCAGTCGCAAAGATACTCACCAAAATGCATTCCTACTGGTTTAGTGGAACCAGTGGCACATATGCCTGTTGAAGACAAGGCTTGGGTGGGTTTCGGTCTGCTGATTTCTCAGCAGATTTGGAACAATGCCTCTAGAGAGGACTTTGCACAGAGCTTAAAATTCCTTCTTCTTCGTCAACACACAGAGATGTGAGTCTGCTTGAGTGGCTCTTCACAACAGCAGCAGTAGCAGCGTGCTCTCCTGCAGGGAAAGATGCAAATTCATCTCCCACAGGGATGGGTTGTACTGTGCTCTAAAATGCTTGCTGGCTCTGATGAAACAAAAGCCTTCTGAATCACGTGAACTGCAGTATATTGCACCTTTCCTGACACTCTGACATGAACCTTTAACATTCCAAAAGCTATTAAAGTCAGCCAGTAGCCCTTGACATAAATTGATGCATGCAACACTGTGCACTTACAAACTGGGAAGCACACAAACTTTTCCTCTGAATGCCCACGAAATCACCGGCTCTTGGGGCATAAACGTGTTACGCACAGCAGAGGAGCTTAT
This sequence comes from Mystacornis crossleyi, assembly GCA_013400655.1. Taxonomy (NCBI): domain Eukaryota; kingdom Metazoa; phylum Chordata; class Aves; order Passeriformes; family Timaliidae; genus Mystacornis; species Mystacornis crossleyi. The sequence goes on along the minus strand of VYZQ01061800.1, from coordinate 59,131 downwards.
ACCCAAGAGCTTGTAAAATGGCCACAGCAGTGCACAGCAGTGATTATCAATATATTATGTTGTAACATGCTTGTAGACTCACAGGCAGTCAGATTTAAAGTCTTGTACAACGCTCACGATTCTTCCTGCATTTGACCCCTGCAGTTAAGTGCTACAGTAATGGACTCGAAAGCATGTTCTTGCAAGAACTTGCCAAATGGTGATGGTACTCAGTAAATACCAGTGATAGGTCCCAGGGAGTGTGAATCACATGCCAGATTGTGTTTTTATGTCTGTGGAGAAATCCTTTTGCCTGAACACAGAAGATCTGATCTTATGTGGGAATTTGAAGGTTTGAATGATGGGAGAACGATGCAGTTTGGGGAATTTTCACTTTCTGAAAGGGAAAGTAAAATTTACGCATTAAAAAAAAGAAGACAGATATTTCATAGATGCTGTTTTGTGATTCATAAACACTGCCTGCATTAAGGTGATTTGTATTTGTTAGGCAACCTTTCCTAGTTTCTGGTTGGAGAGTCTCACTCACCAGTTCATGATTTAAAGGAGAGGAAAAACACCTGTAAAAAGCAACAAATACAGCTTTTCTTCGACATACAAATAACATAACTTTAAGGCACATTACTTATAGCCATTTTAAAGTTTGAATACAATGGCCCAAAGTTTCCTTCCGCCCTTTCCTACTGATTCAAGCAACATTCCTCGCACGTTTTCTCTGAATTTCATTGCACTGCTCATAGTCAGCTGAAGTTAATTACTGAATACTAACTTTCATGGGCCTTGAGAGTCATGCTTCTGCAAAGAAACATGTGAATAGTATCTGCAAAAATGCAATTTCTTTTTAACATAATGGTTTTGGATCACCTTAAGAAATGAAAATGTTAGCAGCATTCTGAGTAGAAGCATAAAGTGGTAAGGGTGGCCAGAAAAAGCACTTAGGAAGCCTAAAGATAGCATTGTGCTCAGGGACGATGAAATGTAAACAGCATGAATCCACAGGATCCAGGCTCCTTGATTTTTTTTCTCTGTATTTGGAGACTCTAGGAAAGGCCAAATACAAAACTTCTATCCTGAACCCACTCAGACATACTTCTCACATCATGGCAACTTTGCCTTGTGGCAGGTGTTGCAAAGCCCAGAATTAACAGCCATCCAGTGAAAATGGCAGTAGAACCACAAACTGACCAACTTCAGCAGAAAAACATTTTTCAAAGCATGGTACAATGCACTTGGCCTGCTTACACAAAACAGATCATGCTTTGTGTTGAGGGAAGAGGTCCAGCAGGAAAATCACTCTGGAGTCTGCTCACATGATTCTTGCAGGGTCACATACACACACAGGGCTGCAGGTGGTGGCTGCAAACAGGTTCCATGCCAGCAGCAAACTGTGGAGTGCAGCTTTGTCCTGACTGACCACGAGACACATCCAGGCGTAAGTGTAAGTGCAGCTGGCAGGATGCTGTGCCTGTCAGGGTCAGGGAAACTGTGCCGCTCACAAGTAAAGCCACGGACTCATGTACTTTGCAGAAACGTGCCACATCCTTCCAGCACAGTGGTGGGCCATACAAAAACTGCCTGGGTAGATAAGAGGAGCAGTTTTGTTTGGGAGATTGAAATTTTGAGGCTATCTTCCTATTTCAGCAAACATAGCGAGACCAATATAAACTCTGCTTCACTTTGCCGAGGGTCTTCAGTCTCCTTTTTCAGAAAACTTAATCTTTAAAACTTGCTTCTCCTCATTCCTCTGCCATGATGTGCCTGCTACAGTCTACTTCCATTCCAATGGAAAGACTAAAAGATATCACCATTCAGTTTTATTAAGAAGCGTGTGTGTTTGTGTGGGGAAAGATTCTGCTTGCGAAGCACCCGCAACAGGCACTGCCCAGGACTCCTTCCTCACCTGCCAAGCACTCTGCTGCAACATTCCATCAAACCTCCTTTCCCCTCCCGCCGGGGAACGCGGGTCGGGACGCGGGGTGGCATGAGGGGTTGGAACGCGGGGCTAGGAGTTCGATGCAGGCTTGGGTCGCAGGTGTGGGACGCGGGACCGGGATGCAGGAGCGGCAAGCGGGGGGTGGGACGCAGGGCCGAACGCGAGTCCCGGAAGCGCGAGGCGGGGCCGGGACAGGGGTCCGAGAGGCGGGACGCAGAGGCGGGACGCGGAGCGGGGAGGCGGGTCCGGCGGCGGGATGCGGGGGCGGCGGGAGGCGGGTCCGGAGGCGGGACGTGGGTCAGGGCGGGGGGATGTAGGGGCGGCACGCACAGCAGGGACGCGGGGCTGTACTTCCGGTTCGGTGTTGCCGTGTACGCGCTCGCGGAGGGGCTGCCTGGCCGCTGGCCAATAGCGAGGCTCGGCGGAAACGAGCGGTGGCCGCTGGGTGGCNCGGGGCGCCGCAAGTGCCGCCCCGCAGAGCCGGCGTAGCGCCGGCCGGGCCGGGTCGGTGGTGCGGTCGCTGGGGCTGAGGCAGGATGCGGCTGCGCTCGGGGGTGTTCGCCTCCTCCTGCCTCCTTGTGCAGGCCTTGGGCGTCGCGCTGTTCCTCCGCGGCTTCTTCCCGGTGTCCGTCAGGTCCCTGCCCCGCAGAGAGGCCCGCGCGGACCCTCCGGCCGAGCCGGCCCCGCCCGGCCCAGGTAACGCGAGCAGCTGCCGGGCGCGCCCCGTCGCTCGGCGTTGCGGGACACCTTTCTGTAGCGCCCACGTGTTTCCAGACCAGTTTCCGCAGTAGTTTAGAACTTAATTAGTTTTCACATAGTTATGGATCACAGCAAGGAGAATCTGCTCGCAGTCGCAAAAAGCCTCACGTGTCAGCTGTCACTTTTTTGAAGGGTGGTTCTTTCCTGTCGTTTTATTTCCCTTTCCCTGGCTCTGATGGAGCCGGGATACCCAGTCTTGTTTAATGGCAAGTTGTTTGCATTAAATGATGCCACCTCAGCTAAAACATCTCACGCGTTTCTTGTGATAATTCACTGGCTGTGTTGTGCCCGGGATTCATTGCTTCTGTGATGTTTCTTTGATGTGCGAGTGTCTTAATGCCACCTCACTGAGACTTTTAAGGCCTCAGTAGTGACAAAGCAGCGGTAGTAATGCAGGTTGCTATATGCAGTTTAATTTTAGGCGTGTCACTAGCAAGCCTTGGTGTCACTCCAAAAATGGAGTGACAGTGGAAGAATACTTTCTGTAGTTCTTGGTTATGACTTACTTGCAGAGTGATGTCTGGATTGGGTCTAAAGGCAGGATATTGCTTACTAAACCATGACGCAGAAGTCTTTCAACCTATGTTAGACCTATTCAGAAAATAGTATTTCTCTAGAGCTTCTTACCTCCTGAATGTTTCACTGTGTGAGTCCTGACTGCCATTGAGTGCATGCTGTCTTCTGTGTGAGAAGGCTGTGATACTGAACGCTTGCAGCACGTTGTTGTAATAAGTTCTTGGCAGAGAACCTATAGTTTTCTTCGCAGAAGTTCAGGTTCATTTAAAGTAACTTTTCTAAGTAACCCTGGCAGAAATAAATAAGCATGCCGCATTGCAAGACTTGGACAATATGTTGCTTTAGCTGTCTTACAAAAAGTATTTTCACATGGTGTGTAAATGACTCCAAATTCATTTGAACTTCTCAATACTTGGACTTTCTGATAAATAAAACTGCAGGAGGAGGTTAAGAGTAGGGTATATGTGTTTGTGATCTGAACGTTTTTGGGATCCAGCAAGCTTGCTTTCACTAAGCAAGTGGATAGGAGAAAGATTTAACTAACAAAACATCCAGTGGTGCATTCTTGTTTTTAATGGAGAGCCAAAGTGTACCTGCTAAGTTGATAATTCAAGTCCTGGAAAAACAAAATTACCAGTTTAATTAGGATTGCTTGCAGTTAGCATTTTGCTGTTGCTGTTGAGATTTCCTTCTTCTCCCTGCTGTGCCCTCCTCCCCCATTTCCTGATCTGGAAAATCAGTAGCATTAACTAGTCTGTGAATGTCAGTTTGTTGATGCTTATCTATGTAACCCAAAATACAAAAATAGTTTCTGAGGTCGTTTCTGAGGTTTTTGTGTTGGACGCACCATTATCTGCAGCCTTTCCAAATTGTCAGCCACTTACGCAGTTTACTTTAAAGAAGTGTAAAACCCCTATATATAAAACTTTATATAATGTGTGTACTGAGAAGTCGCTTCAACACAATGATGTCTGAGTAGAGATCTGTGGATAGGATACATTCTGCTTCCATTTTGCCCTTCTGTGTTTTTTCCTGAAAGAGAAATGAGACCTGTAGAGCTTGGGGCAAAAAGCTGCTGTAAGAGCTAAATGTTACCATATGGACCAAGTTCACTGCAGATGAAGAGTTGCTGTGGCCAGAGTGAAGTCCATGCAAAAGGAAGAGGTTGTCTTGAAAGCATGACGTTGCCTGCTATTTTATGCACAGCAGCGTTTTTCTGTACCCACCTATATACCCTATTCAGGGAATTCTGGAATTGGATATTTGCCCTGCAGCTGTCATCACTGAACTAGCCTGGCATACAGCCTTCTAACGTGGAGTGAATGTGTACAAATCTTTTTCATACAAGTTTCTGTGAAATTGTCTCTTTGTTTGTAATCTTCCTGTGATCTTATGGTGAGATTTGATAAAGAGGCATTGTTTATGTTGTGATGTGCAAAACTGGGTATTAGAACAAGTAAATGCTATTTCTTTTTTCTAACAAAAGTTGTCTGTCAGATGGAATTAATTCAGCTTTACTGGATTAAAAAGAGAGGAGGTAGCAGCTATCCCTTCTTATTACTTTGAACACTCTCCATTTCAAAGATTTTTCTTAGTTTTCCCAATTTCACATCATATATTCCATTCACCTTTTGTTTTACTTCCTGGAGGTGGTATTGGAGTTGTTGTTACATTATTCCTGTGCTGGATGGCTTGAAAAACTCACCTTCCTCAGGTTACTTCTTGTGTTTGCTGTTTGCAGCTTCTCATTTCTGGGTGTGAAATTAAAAAAGAAGTTGAAAGCACTCATTTATGTGGTGAAGTTATCCTTTAACCTCTGTCTAGTCTTCGGTAAAATTTGTTGATGACTTTTATATACTCTGTTTTTGTTGCTTAGGAATGGTTTCTAACTGGACCAAGATTCCTCCACCACTTTTCAAAAAAGTTGTCATTATGCTGATAGATGCTTTGAGAGATGACTTTGTGTTTGGATCCAAAGGGAAACAGTTCATGCCATATACCACACAAGTTGTAGAAAAAGGGACTTCCTACAGTTTCATTGCTGAAGCCAAGCCACCTACTGTAACTATGCCTCGAATTAAGGTAAGTGGGGTCTTTTTCTGTCGTTTCATTGGAGGAGCTTTTGAAGTATGAGTTTTTTCACATGCTTGGAGTTGGCATAAAGGACAGGTTTGTGGTATTAGTACAATCTGTGGTTGAATCTCTCTTTGCCATAGTAGTGCATCTGCTAGAGTCCTGATTTGTCATGGCCGAGAGGTTAAGGACAGATAAGTCCCTAGTGCAGGCCTAAATGACTGACATAGCCTTCATAGTCATGGGAAGGCAGTAGCCTCTTAGTTGTTAAGTTTTCCAGTTGTTTTCCATCCAGGAATATATTTATTGTATTTCTCTGTGTTCTTGTAACTTTTGAGAGAAAATCCAGTTTAGTATAAAATGGTTTTGTCATAGGGATGTTTTTGAAGAGCTTAAAAAGGAAATTGCACCAAGTTGCAGGTAACTAAAAGAGGAGTTGTGGTGGTGTCATCAAAATACTTGATCGTTCATGCTTGTCAGTGGTAGATCTGAATAACACCTCTTCACTGAAGAAGCTGAGGGAGTGATCACTGGTAGATCAACTAGCAGGTGAGTGAGAGAGTGAGGGGGAGACAGTCTGGTAACTCTTTACAGATGAACCTCATTGCTTTTTCTAGAAGTTTCTTACTGTTTTGAAGGTACTGTCATTGTTAATGTTGAGTCAGTTTACTTAGACCTAAACTGTCTTTTGGTGGTTTAATGACCAGTAAATGAAGCAAATTTCAATTGTTATAGAAATTCTTTTTTCTGTCCATTAATTAAGACAGTATTATTTTCACCTTTTGAAAAGCAGTTATCTGTGACATCAACTAGCACTGTGTTGTGGCAGATGAGGTTATGTGGCAAGGCAGCTTGTGTTCTTTTACCTTGTTATGTTTCCATACCAAAAATATAATTTGTCTGCCATCTGTCTTATTGCTTCCTCCCGCTTACATTGCTACTGTCTTCTGAGCCCTGGAAGTTTCTTGTTTAATGTGTCCCTTTTCTTGTTTCATTAGGCTTTGATGACAGGTAGCATACCTGGTTTCATCGATGTTGTTGTGAACCTCAATTCTCCAGCTCTGCTGGATGACAATCTGATATGGCAGGCAAAAACAGCTGGGAAAAGAATAATATTTTACGGTGATGATACTTGGGTCAAATTGTTTCCAAAGCACTTTGTGGAGTATGATGGAACAACATCATTTTTTGTGTCAGACTTTACAGAGGTGAGAGGCTTTGTATGATCCCAAGTTAAATAAAGTGAGTACAAACAAACAGTGTCAGTTTCTGAGAATGAATGAGTAAAGCTGCCCTTGTTCTGAAATACGTACCTGGCAATTAAAGAGAAATTGGATTTGTATGTCTTCTTAGTATGGGCACTATGAAGATAAGCATTTCAGTCCCTCGTGCATGGACTGTAAGAAGTGTTGGGAGGATACAGTAATCATCAATGTATTACTCTGTAACTTTCCTAAACATACCATTTTCTCACAAAACTTGTTGTAGTTGGAAGTTAGACCGGTTCCTTTGTTTAAAAATTCCACTGTCCACATTTTCTGTTTGCTATCAGATTTTTATTAGTTAGTGCAATCTTTAAGAGGCCCATTAATATATTATTGTGATCTCTTAGAGGCATGCTTTTGTAGTATTGCATCACTTTTATGATTGCAATGGGAGTAGTGTTTATGTTGTCAAAGAGGGAGCATAGAAAGTAAGTGAAACAAATTCTGAAAATTCTTACTCTGGGCACATTAGAAGAGTAAATGCTTTAGCAAATTTGCTTCATTTTTGAACCTTTATGATTTGTAAAACCTCAAGCCCTTGGCCTGGTGCTACTGACTGAAGTGTTTTATTATTTAAGGAAGTTAGAAAGGTCTGATGTGGATTGGAAGACATGTTTAATTGCTCATGCTAATAAGACTTGAAAAAGCTTCAACCTGGAGAGGAAAGTACAGAAGTTCTATGGGATCTGTGGTTATGTGGCCCTCAAGCTCTTTATGCAGTTCATATGCTTTCCTAATATGGTCTGTTAAACACACAGTTTTTTATAGTTTTTTTTGGTAGATATATGCAGACTCAACAAAGTAATGTCACATGTGAAATATTGTAGGGATTTTTAATAACCGAAGAGAATATACACAACTGAAAATGTATTGTCAACTTAAGCAGGAGAACAGGTAAGTTAGGCCCCAAACAGCACTTTCCAAATAGTTTTTCTTTCTCACTGTATCATCAGTTCTTTACTCACAGCAAGTACAATCCTCTTGTGTTTGCCCACTAGCAAAAACTGAGTTGAAAGATCAGGGTTTGTTGTACCCCTGAGCTTCCCATTGCTAAACTGAGGCTTTTTATTGTACTTGTGGTACTTGATGTATCACATGTGAAGAGAGAATCTGGAGTGTGAAGGATGAAAGTGACTGAAGAGTTCTTGAAACAGTTTTAAAAAGTTCTGAGGAAGCTTTGCAAACCATTTACCTTGTCTGTGTGCAAGCTAATGTGTCATTACCAGGAAAAATTAAATGGGGTGAAGAATCTATTTTGAAGACAAATATATTTGGCTGCCTGACATTGAACTTATCAATTTTTTTTCTTATTAGCATTGTTAGTGACTGTAATTCTCATCAACTTCTATGGAATTTTCATGGGTAGTGTAGTTGATTTTCTTGTGCTTTTTCCAAGATGGAATTTTTTTTACCTTATAATTGTTTTCCTTTTCTTTGAGGTTGATGATAATGTTACCAGACATTTGGATAGAGTGTTAAAGAGAGAGGACTGGGATCTCCTAATACTGCATTACTTGGGGTTGGATCATATTGGTCATATGACTGGGCCAAACAGCCCATTAGTGGGACCAAAACTTCGTGAAATGGATAACATACTGAAGAAGATTCATATTTCTCTTCTTTCAAAGGTAATACAGCTTCCTCTTGGGTCAGTGTCTGTTAGTTGTGGACTGACGTTAAAATGCTTGCTGGTTGGTTGTGCTAGCTTCTTTATTCCTAGACTAAAGTGTGTATTCTGTTCTTTGCCTTCCTGGGCCATTTCCCAGTGTAGCATGTTTAAGGATTTGGTGGCTGACCTTAGTATAACATCTGTTAACAGCCTCTTCTGGGCAGCTGTGGGAAATAACGCCTCCTTGGTGTGTGGGAAGACAAGAGGAATGCCTGCCAAAATTCTCTCATCACTTGTGAATTAAAATGCTTGTTGGTGTGCTTTTTTAGTAATGAAATTCAGCAGAAGGAGTAATGGGCCTGTGTAGCTAATGGCTCTGATGTCCAGAATTATGAAGGCATATGTAACTCTTAGGTATTTGATAAATTCAAATGGAAGTGGTGGTCTTAAACTGCAGGGGTTTTTAATGGTAAATGTCGTACATCTGAATCTGGTTTTAGATTTGTAAATATTGGTTGTCACTTACCTAAACAGTCTGGGTTTGGGAATACCAAGTCCTAGTTCCAAGTGGCCTGAAGCTTTTTTTGTTGTTTTTGGCAACTGCAGTTCAGAATAGCTGATAATGAAATTTCAATAGTATTTTTAGTCAAGTGGATACTATTACATGAAGAGGTTAAATCCTGTGTGTGGAAGTTCCATGAACGTTACGGTGGTTTTGCTGCTGTTTTTTAGTATGTTTGCTTTTGCCATTTATATTCAAGGCTTTATCTCAGTTTTAGAATACAGACATAATAAAAGCACTTTACTTTTTGGATAGAATAGGTACTGGTAGTAACTAGAGATGACAAAAACCTACTTTGTTGCTGAATGACTGTTAATTTTCTGCCACTTCAATTTGTTAGCTAAAAAGTCTTGGACAGGCCTCTTTTAATTTTCTGTTTCTCTTTATTCAGAAACATAACACAGCATTTAACATCAGTTTTCATTGACTGTCAGATTTCAACCCCTAAAGCCCATGGGAAACTAGGGACTAATAGAAATAGGATTATTTTTGAATATTGAATTGATATTACATTAATATTTACAATATTAATAATTCAGCATGTCTATTAAAAGTGAAGCTGAAGAGATGAAGAGGGGGAATATTTCTCTGTTAATGCTAATGTTCCGGGACTCCTGACTTTCTTCTCACAGTGTGATAGCCTTTATTTAATCTTCTAGGGAGTTTCTAGTGACTGTGTAAATTCGGGGTTTTTTAAAAGCCTTTTTGTGCTTCTTTTTGCTAAAGTACTGACAAGTGTGTTAGATATATATATGTCTTAACTTCTAAAAATTACCATTACTGCATAACACTAATTGCAGCTACCTCTTGTTATCTGCCCTAGGGTGTTGTGAGCAGAATTCATTTCAAAAATGAAATTATTTTGAGACATATTTGTGTTTGAAAATGATGAAGATAGTGAAATTATATAAATGAATTGTGTTGTATGATAACTTAGATTTTTTTCTGTGATCTGCAGGAGGAAGCTTCTCTGCCCAATTTGCTAGTTGTTTGTGGGGATCATGGAATGTCTGAAACAGGCAGTCATGGTGGTTCTTCAGAAGGAGAAGTGCACACACCACTGCTGTTTATCAGCTCTGCTTTTGAAAAGAGAAGTGGTAAGGATCAAAGAAGCATGACCTTTTGTAGAACTTAGTTTCANTGAGCGAGTGGCTGCATGGTACTTGGTGTAAGGCTCCCGTAGATACCAGTGCACAGTCTACTCTAATAGGATGGGAACACTACTACTGTATATAACTGTAACAAGAATAGCAGTAGTAATTGTAGATTATAGTAGTTATTATTGTAATGGAAAGGCGAGAGAGAGGAATGAAACCTAAGAGAGGGAGACCAATAAAGCCCAAGAGAAACATGTGATGCACAATACTATTGCTCACCACCTGCTGATTGGTGCCCAGANTCACAGTGTGATAGCCTTTATTTAATCTTCTAGGGAGTTTCTAGTGACTGTGTAAATTCGGGGTTTTTTAAAAGCCTTTTTGTGCTTCTTTTTGCTAAAGTACTGACAAGTGTGTTAGATATATATATGTCTTAACTTCTAAAAATTACCATTACTGCATAACACTAATTGCAGCTACCTCTTGTTATCTGCCCTAGGGTGTTGTGAGCAGAATTCATTTCAAAAATGAAATTATTTTGAGACATATTTGTGTTTGAAAATGATGAAGATAGTGAAATTATATAAATGAATTGTGTTGTATGATAACTTAGATTTTTTTCTGTGATCTGCAGGAGGAAGCTTCTCTGCCCAATTTGCTAGTTGTTTGTGGGGATCATGGAATGTCTGAAACAGGCAGTCATGGTGGTTCTTCAGAAGGAGAAGTGCACACACCACTGCTGTTTATCAGCTCTGCTTTTGAAAAGAGAAGTGGTAAGGATCAAAGAAGCATGACCTTTTGTAGAACTTAGTTTCAGCTGGAATAGAGGTAATTTTCTTCTTAGTAGTTGTTACAGGGCTGTTTTTTGGATTCAGTATGACAGTAATGTTGATAACACACTGGTGTTTTAGTGTTTACTCTGAATCAAGGACTTTTCTGTTTCCCATGCTCTGCCACTGAGCAGGTGCAAAAGGAGCCATTAAGGAGCATAGCTAGGACAGCTGACTTGAACTGGCCAAAGGGATATGCCGTACCATGGAACATCATGCCTAGGATGTAAACTGGGGCTACCAGTTGCTGCTCGGGGATGGACTGGACATCGGTCAGCAGGTGGTAACAAATTTTATTGTGAATCACTTGTTTCTCTTGCCTCCTTTTCGTACTGAGCTGCC